>JAHTMQ010000190.1:0-10255 GCA_019327925.1 Leucocoprinus sp. KB1807203
TGAGCCAATTGAGCCTGGGCTATCTTACTCCCATGTGCTCTTTGTCCATTCGCACCAAATGATTTACTCGACCACACCGGCTCGTGGAGTTATGCAACATCCAATTGTCTACCCCAGCACCCTTGTCAAGATGCTCAAGGTGTTGTTGTACATTGTAAACGAGATTCTTGCAGGAAAAAACAGCAAGAGACTACATTGGAATCTTGTCTCGAGTTCCAGCCTCCCGAAGGAACTGGGAATGCATATAAGGAAGAATCCAATAAATGCAACAGATCTTTCGCACTTCGAAATCAGATATTGTGTTCTGGAGTCATACTGAAATGACATCCCCAGGATGAAGATAAGCCTTATGAGGCTACAGCGGAAAATACGATGATAGTGTCATGGGTTTTGACTGGCAAATAGAGGGTTTTTCGGGCTTTGAAATTAAATGTTCGCTGTCAACAAGGTTTCGAGTAATGGGGCTGTCTTTGTAGAAACAAGTCTAGTTGGTCCACTGCCAGGTTCTAATAGAATTTTACTAATAAATTATATTCTCATTTTTGCACATTGTGCCTGTCGTCATAACCTTTTTTATTACAAGGGGCTTTTGATGGTTGCAGGCTACTTCGATCGAATTCCACTCTTTCAAATATTGGCCTTGACTAAGTGAGGATCATCGCTAGAAATGACCTGAGCAACTTTTTTGTCCCAAGAATGGAAATGAGCGGACAGATTTGATTGAATTGTGTCCACGAGGATCGTAACTCATGAGAAACCTGACTCCACGGATTTGAAGAATGTCCGCGATTTTATATATTTTATTGCGGACAAATTCAGTGAAGAGGGGCAACAACAAGCGTTCAAGGCAACCACCACTGACATCGAGTTATCATTTAAAAACCGATCACTGCGTCCACGAGGCCGGGTACAGCGTCATAGAAATCGAGCACTTGATCCGCGAGTATAAATTGAGATACTTGCATAAGAGAAGCTCATACTCACTGATGATGCCAAAGCGCTCGCCTCTACGTTCTCTCAGCCATGGAAGTAGACGCTGATTCATTCCCAAAATCTGATTCCGATCACCGAGGGCATACAGCTAGGAGGTTGGTATCAGCTATGCATATAATTGGCAATACGACAAGATACTAACAACAGGTGTGATAGAAATAGCCGGTGTAGGGACGAATGCAGCGCTTGCAAAACTAATATATAGCTGATCAGGGTGCAAGTGTGACGAAGTGGCATTCGTCAGATGTTGAGTTACAACGTCGAATTTGGCCTGGATGTGATCTGAAAGGGTCGAGTTGGCTGGAAGTTCGATATCATAGAAATCCTCAATATATGCAATCTCATTCTTTGCCTGGTTGTAAATAAGTTCAATGTCCTTCCCGTTGTCGGTCCACCGGTCGGGACCAAGGTCAATACCTATCTGGTTAGGTTTTTCTGCAGCACTAAGGAGATCAAGGTCATAACGTTGGAGAAGGGTAAGTTTGCCGCGCGCTTCTCCAATTGTACCGAGCTGAGAAGAGTGAGTGAGCAATTTTTCTCTAGTCTGCGGACATAACTGTGCCATTTTTCTGGACCCAGTAACGTTTGGCAAGTTCCGTATTAAATAAATTGTATATATGCTGCTGGATTTTGACATCGTCAGGTGTTCCGGTACTACCCTCATGATTCAGGGATATGAGGACCGCCTCAGTCGGGTGTTGATTGAGCCAATGGTAGAAACCAAAGAACACGTCCTCCAATTGGGTAGTGGGAGCAAGGAGGGCTTGGGCTTGATGCTTTGTTAGTGCTGGAGGCTTTGAGGGTGGTTGAGGCGTACATACAATGGTAGAAACCAATGGTGTCGTTGCCAGGATTATACGCGTATCGCATATCAAACACGCGAATACCATCATTGAGCATCTCAAAAAATGAGCGTTCTTGACAATGGAAGATATTAGCTGGTGGGATTCTAGAGCACTTTCTCAGATTGGTCACAAGTCGAACAAGTTCTACTCACGGACCAGTATATCGAAGGAGTTCTGCTTGTCTTGCGTCGGAGTAGTTGCCTGATTATGGTCAATCTCGCTCTTGGGAAAGTTAAATACAGCACGATATACCTGTAGCAGCGTCGTGTACGCCAGGCAAATTCATGTGGACAAGTTTAATCTGGTCTGGGATCCGGGCCATCCAATTACATGTACTGTGCTTTGGAGAACATCCTTCGTCGGTTCCTCATAGAACACGTTTAGATTAAACTTACTAGCAGTCGTGGTGCAGCATACCTAAAAGGGGACGTCCACGGTCCAAAATCTCCTCAAGTGCACTGGCAGCGAGAAAGGTCTGTTCCACTTGAGGACTGGGCATGGCGCTGACGACGACACAAAGAAAAGACACGAAAACTGAGACGTGCATTCTATCGTTAAAACAATGACGCGAGGTAAGACGCTTTATATTATGATGCCAAACTCTAACCCAACGCACATTGCTGGACCACCATTGTGACCATTGTGATGATGTTTCTCTATGTTCCAGACCCGCACGTTCTTCCACCTTCGCCACCATTGTGAGATATTTTCTCGGACTCATATAAAACATGTATTCATTTGTGTGTAATCAGTTCTCGTGACTTTGAGTACCTATTCTATGAGCTTAGCCTCTGTAAGCGAGAGGCAAACGGGTACTAACTGACACTTGTAGGCTCGGACTCCAACATCCAGCACCCGATAAATATTCTGACCATAATCACAATCAAACGTTCCATCCTCTACATAGGATTTTCTCCCGATCATAGGCACAGGCACACTGACCACGTTCATCTGTTGTGCCTGTCAAACTGTGAGACCCTCGAAGACTTAAATGTCAACTAGACTCAGGCTTTGAAAGTCTCCCCGACACCATGTCGCTGCTCACACTGCTGCTGGGTCTTGCTGGTGCATCCGCATCTGTTGTACACTATCCTCCGAGTTCAACCAATATCAACAACTTGACCTTCGTCTTGGATGGGTCTGGCCGACCCGGTATTTTCAACTCCTCGGTGACACCCGACAAAGAATATGGCATTTACAACTGGTGCAACATGCCACATGTTCGCCAGCTGGAGTACAAGTATGTATACCGATGGTGTCGACTTCATCAGTGTCTGATTCGACTTGCATCATCTTAGGACACCTTCTCAGGATTTTGAGCTTGAGTTCGTCGAAGTGATTCAGCGCCACCATAAACGCACACCCTATGCCTCGAACACATTTTTCAAGGAAGATGTGAGTTGGAATTGCATTGGTTCTGGTCCCGTCGTAGGCCTCGCTAGGTCAGTGGATGTGCTACAAATACGACCATCAGGGGATCTGAAAAACGCATTGCAGTTCACAGGTGAACATCACCGAAGTCCAAGTACGCTCAACGTATGATATAGATAATCCTCTCATGTCGATGTTTGTTTCTTCTAGTGGCAGGCATCCGTTTCTTCGGCAAACCCATTCTCAACACTCGTTGGTCCAGGGTTTCAGGGTAGCACGTATGCAATACAAATTGTTTCATCGTTTGATACTCACATTTACTAGGTGTCAATTCCCTGCGATTACTGCAGAGGGTCTGGTTGACTCCTTCACTCATGGATCAGTGGGAATCTTTGTTCGCTGAAGTTTTGCCGATTTTTACACCTTGTACAGGATCTCCGTCAGGTATATGCGCATCGCCTTGACCTGAATGACGAATTCGATTCAGAAACAGCACTCATTAGTAAGTCTGTTTTTCCCGTCCTCGAGTGCATATGAGTTCACCTCTGAGCCTAGGGGTGACCAATAATGTCATCACATCGCAAGTCGCTTCTGGCCTTCTCCGTGGCCTATTCCCTGAGAGTAATGATATCCAAGCTGAAATACAATCGTCTTCATTTGATTCTCTTGAGCCTACGTATCCCTGTTCCAAGGCAAATACTCTACATGACAACTACACAACGGGTAGTCAAGGACAGGTCTGGCAGCAGCACCTGACGGCAGCAGCACCCCTCTACGACAAGCTTGATCGCATTTCAGGTATTTCAAGGGACGATACTGCTGGGTGGCACGTAAGCTTTGATCAGTACGTGTGCTCATCCTTCCAGTCACTGGAGCTCATCATTGTGCAATCCATCTTAGTTACTACGATAACATGAGTGCAAAACAGTGTCATGGCAAGCACCTTCCCTGCAGTGTCAATGATACCACACTGTGCGTCACTCAAGACGAAGTGCGTCCCAGCTTCGCCCTTGTCCTCACTAAATCACCACGCATCATAGGCCGATACGGTTTACCGGCTTGGGAACTGGGAGTATTCTTACCAGTTTCGTGACGCACCTGATTCTGCCGCTTACTCAGCTCTTCACTACGGAGCTTATGCCCTTGAGCTCAAGTCGCATCTCACGGATGTCATGCAGGGCAAATCCAAACTAAGATATGTTCACAATGTATGATAACTTCCCAAGTGCTCATTCAGGTGAATATCGGGGAAGACTCACTAGATGTTTCAATTGTTCAGGTTGCTCATGATGGGTCAATCTCTCCTCTTCTTGGCTTGCTCCAGATCGATGTTATGGTATGGCCAGGCATGGGATCGGAGGTGGTGTTTGAACTTTACAAAAATGCCTGTGATCAACAATATTACATCCGTGTTTTGTGGTCTGGCCAACCAATGAAGACTTCTACTCCATTGGGTACCCTGGATATGATCAAGATCGAGGATTTCTTTTCGTGTAAGTACCTATGTTCCCTCTCTATCTATCATGTCTCACGTGCCGCCTTTTTCGAATCATAGACATTGAATCCATGATTGGCTCTGGGTCTGACCTTCTCCAGGCTTGCAACTCCTGATATCTAGACTCTGACTTTTGTGCGTCAATGTATGAATGCTAGTACAGAGAAAACGATGAACAATGAAATGCCATCATGTAGTCTAATTATCAGCTACGGCGCGATCTAGTGTCCTTATTTTCACTCCAAAACAGGCACGAGGGGCTACACATTACATACAAACCCAAAAGGAAGGATTAATTCACACACAATGACTTCGGAACAAGTAGTCTGTAATTGTTCCGGGATAATCCGTGATCGCAGAGATCCTCGGATCCCGATTCTTTGGACAATATGACCGGAACCCAAAAAAGGATGTCGTAATCGGATGTTTCATCTCGTGAGATAGAAATAAAAAAGTGCCTAACAAGATTACATTACAAGTTTAGTGTGTCTTCCACGTCAACGGGAGGCAGCAGCAGAGGATGTGATTGAAATGATGTTATGAAAGAGGACCTGGAGACGAGTAATACTTTTCCTCAGAGCCGTTGAACGTTCGGTTTCTGATCAGGATTGTGCCAGACAAACGAGGATAGATACCCTGTTTATGTATAGGAGCGAATCCAGCTCAAATCGAGATTGCAGCCTGACGCCACGAGCGCTGCGTATTTACCGAGGCCACATTATATTAAGCTGATACGTGATCGTCAGGCCAACATCTATTTGGGTTATTTGAACAGCTATGGAGATGGTCACTACCGCATGTATTGAGCTGGTGGAGCTGGCATGGCTACCAAATTTTTTTTGTGATAGAGGACTCGGGTGGCCATGTCATGAACAAATGTTACAAATGTTGCACCACGGTATATCACGTGGAATTTGAGCATGCAAAAATACATTGATGGGTAGTTCTATGATTAGATTGATACAGTGTCTATACGACCTGCTACGAGGTAAGCGTCGCGCTGGCCGGCCGGACTTGTGCGGTAGAGATTTGGTATCATCTCAGAGGAAATGCACATGCCGATATTTTTGTAGAATCTGAGAGCCACGACGTTGGTGGTAGCGACATTGGCATGGACAAGAATTCCAGTAGCCAGGGAACCGCGAAGCTTGTCAACGACAGCGCTGATGAGGCGACGTGCAAGGCCCCTGTTTTGAAAAGCAGGTAGGACGCCGAGGGTGAGGAGTTCGATACGAGGGCGTCCTGGGGAATTATGGAGGGCGGCAGAGATGAAGGCGACGGGAGAATGGGGGTTATCGGGGTGTGCGGCGACAAGACAGGCGCGAGAAGGAAATACAAGGAGCTGGGTGAAGAAGTTGTGCGGGTAGTGGACAGGGAGGATCTGGGCCTGGATTGGGTAAGTGAAAAATACTTTTTATGCAGCAATAAACACACATGAAGAGACTGGATCTGGGGCACATCGGATGCCCTAAGTGGCCGCACGGAAACAGCAGCCATGCGATGCCCTGAACAGGCGCACTGTTGCCCGTATTTCTACCCCCCCCCCGGCGCCTGTCCCATCTTGTGGGGATTTCCGGGTAATCCCGTGTACCTGCTCTATATATAAACGCATTTATCTCCGCGTCCTTCCTTCCCCAGTCCACCATGGTTCTCCCTCACCACACTCCCTATGTCACCCCTCATATCCTTCACAAGAATTATGCCCAGTCTGCAGACGTCGAGTCGTACTCAAATCGTACGCATCCCTCTTGCTCCCCGTTGTTAATCCTCATCCCTCCCAGTCATTGGCCGTGATCTCGACTACTTTTCCCAGGCAGGCTTCGAGATGGATCGTATCCAGATAAAGCGTAATGCACCCGTCTCTCTCCTCTATGAGGATGCCATCCGCAACGAAGGTGCCATCATCTCCTCCTCTGGCGCCCTCATCAACTTTTCTGGCAAAAAAACCGGTCGTTCTCCCAAAGACAAACGCATTGTTTACGAGGAGACCTCCAAGGACGATATCTGGTGGGGCTCTGTCAACATCAAGATGGATGAACGTAAGTCCCCCTCCCCTATTTATGCGACCACCGTTTGATCCTCCTTCAGACACATTCGAAATCAATCGTGAGCGTGCCATCGATTATCTTAATACCCGTGACAATGTTTACGTCTTTGATGGCTATGCGGGCGTGCGTGTTCTTTTTTCATGTTCCATATTTTTCTTATCGTCGATCTGTCCAGTGGGATCCCAAATACCGCATCAAGGTCCGAGTCATCTGTGCTCGTGCTTACCATGCCCTTTTCATGGTACGCCATGGGCCTCCAGTCGCTTTTCATGTTGTTCCTGACATGTCTTAGCACAACATGCTCATTCGCCCGACCGAGGAGCAGCTCAAAGACTTTGGCGAGCCCGACTTTATCATCTACAATGCTGGTCAGTTCCCCGCCAACCGTTTCACCAAGGGTATGAGCTCCACCACCTCTGTTGAAATCAATTTTAAGCGCATGGAGATGGTTATCCTCGGCACTGAGTATGCTGGTGAAATGAAGAAGGGTGTCTTCTCTGTCATGGTAGGTTCTCGTCTCCCTCCTCTTGTAAAGATGCATTTCTAACTAATTGATTCAGCACTATCTACAACCTGTCAAGTTCGGTCAACTCTCCCTCCATTCCTCTGCCAATGTCGGCAAGTATGACAATGACGTCACTCTTTTCTTCGGTCTTTCTGGCACAGGAAAGACAACGCTCTCTGCTGACCCTAATCGCCTCCTCATCGGCGATGACGAGCACGTCTGGTCTGACACAGGTGTTTTCAACATCGAGGGGGGCTGCTACGCCAAGTGTATCAACCTCTCTGCCGAGAAGGAACCTGATATCTATAACGCCATTAGATATGGCTCGATTCTCGAGAACGTCGTCTACAATCCCTCGAACCGCATTCCCGACTATGACGACGTCAGCATCACCGAAAACACTCGCTGCGCATACCCCATTGAGTACATTCCAAATGCCCAAATCCCCTGCGTCGTCGATCGCCAACCAAGTAATATCATCATGCTTACTTGCGATGCCTTTGGTGTTCTCCCTCCTGTCTCCCGCCTCACCCCAGCACAGGCCAGTTATCATTTCCTGGCTGGTTACACCTCAAAGACCCCTGGTACCGAGGACGGCGTTTTGGAACCTATCCCCACATTCTCCACCTGCTACAGTGCCCCATTCATTGTTCTTCATCCAGGCCGCTATGCTGTGATGCTGGCCGAGCGTATGGCCAAGCACAATGTCAATTGCTGGCTGATCAATACCGGTTGGGTTGGTGGCAAGTTCGGTCACGGCAAACGTTGCCCGCTCAAATACACTCGTCGTATCGTCGATGCTGTGCACTCTGGTGAGCTCTCCAAGGCTGAATACGAGACATTTGGCACTTTCAATCTCTCGATCCCTACTGCCCTGGAAGGTGTTCCTAGGGAATTGTTGAACCCTTCGCTTGCGTGGCAGGACAAGGAGGCATTCAACAAAGAGCTAAGGAGGTTGGCTGGTATGTTCCAGAAGGCATTTGCCCTTTACCAAGACGACGTCGAGTCTAAGGTTCGGGAAGCCGGTCCTCAGATCTAGACTGTGGTTCTCTTTCTCTGTATCATCGTGTTCTATTAGTTATTCCTTCTTTCACGGATAACAATTTCGTCCTCGACAGATCACCGTCAATGTGATTGTAGATATGATTGAATAGACGAGGAATAGCATTGTATACTATGTGTTGCAATGTAGTATTGTATGCAGAAGATCAGTTCTCGGGACCGAGTAGGTGCACGAAGCTCGGTTGTTTGACATTTAGAAGATCAGGCTCTCGCCTGATAGACTCTTGGTTTGTGCCTGGGTACTTTCATAGTGTGGTTGAGGGTCAGCCACGTGTGAGAAGCATCACGACAGATGGTATCAGTAACACTTTTTTAAAAAATTTTATTACACGGTGTACGACAACAGTAATGTCAGGGACATCCCGAGTTATAGTTGTTAAGATTTTCATTGCCAGAGGAGGCCGTTTTATTACGAGCGGCTACTGGATCAGTATGACAAGTCACTACTCATACCACAGTTAAACTCGAAGCAAGAGGGAAAAACATATCTTACAAAGACGGGTTGTAGTGCACTCACACTTTCTCTCTCTATTACCCATCAAGGCAGGGATTTGAAAGAAATTGGATGAATGAGAAAGATGATTTTTTATGGTCAGTTAAGGGTTAGAGAGTTTTCCCAAAAGCAGGATTTGAACAAAATCACCAAGTAATGTTGGTCTCCTTCTCATGTTCGGGAATTCCAACATTGACATTCATCCATACAAACTCCTGGCTAACATCCTGTAACAGCACGTCGGCCAGCTGTCATTCTCCAACGAATTACTGCCATTATCATCAAAATATGGCTACAAGCATGGCATATAAGAGGAGCCAATGATACCTCGAACGGCAATCAAACACTCACAGTCAAGCTAACTGACGGCGTATCCGTAGTGTATAAGTACATGAACATGGAGCATCAAACACTGGTGTTCCTCTTGGGGGAATCATGATCTTATGGATCTTAATGCTGATGAGGATGACTGGAGTATGCCTTGCCCTTTTTTTCCCCTCTCCCGAAATGAAATAATCAATCGCATGCACAGGTGCATTTGAAACGGCACCGGCACCAAGTCCGTCACCTTCACCTGGACCACTGATCCAACCTCAAATAACATCGTCGAGCAAGTCCACCCCTAACGGAACGCAGAGAATATCAAGAAATACGCTCTCTTCGCCCCCCAAAACGATAAAATCAAGTAAAAGAGCGATCTCACCTGCGATTTCGACGAATCTCCGTTCGACACCTGTACAGTCTTTTGTGTCTGTGGCAGCGGATTGGGAAGACGATTGGGTTGAAACGAAACCTATGGCGATGACGCCTAACACATTGTCTCCTGTACCGAGTGCTACTCCGATTACGAAGGAGGATAAGGCAGCTGAATTGGCTAGGAGGAAGGAAGAGAGGAAACAGGTAGGCTTGTTCATCGGTTTTTTGCGTGTGAGAGTTTGAATTCATTTCTCTCTCATATCTCAGCGTATTATAATGCTGAAAGAGCAGAAGAAAAGTACGGCAAAGGGTTCGTAGAACATGCAAAATGTACAATTAAGAGCGTCATTTGCTACGAAATATTTTCTTTTTTGCTAATACGAGATTGTTACTATACGCAAATCCATCAACACCTATAAATATCTGTAGCTTCGGGCTCAAATTTAATTTTGTCATCCTCGTTCGCATCAGGCTTAATTTCGTCATCCCCCTCGTTCGCATCAGGATTTAATTTCGTCATCCTCCTCGTTCGCATCAGGCTACATCAAAAACCCAATTCAGTCTTTCATCATCAAAAGGCAGAACAACACAAACCTCAAGATCAACAACCAACGCACCAGTTTGCCACCCAGCGGCCGTGACAGAGAAACAAAACCTATCTTTTGGGGTCTTCCGTCCATGATCGAACCGTACTTCGGTCGGAACCACCACTGGACTAGGTTCCTCCTCATAACGATGCATGTGACT
>JAHTMQ010000191.1:0-22870 GCA_019327925.1 Leucocoprinus sp. KB1807203
CTCCTGTTGCATAGTCTGAGGTGTTTTCCTCTACCCTTATCTTCTTATCTAAATTAGGGATGGCTAAAACTGGTTCAGTTGTAAATACTTTCTTCAGTTGTTTGAACACCTTCTTCTGCTTCTCTCCCTACCTCCACTTTTCTTCTTTTCTAACCAGTAAATGCAATAGAGCTGCAATTCTAGCAAAGTCCTTGATGAATTGTCTATAGTAATTAGTAAGTCCTAGATATCACAAATAGCCACTTACTGATTTGTAAGTTGATAATTTGATAATCAAAAGGTTCAAAAAAGCAAAGTTTAGATAGTAGCAAAAGATGTTATTAAGTCTAAGGTTTGTCCTCAGACATATAGTCCTTAAATACATAATTGTGGTAGTCTGTGCACCAGGACAGCCTACTACATGATTACTACCTATTGTTCTATATATAGGAGTGCTATTATTCTTGAAATAGAGATAACCTAACCATCTTAGGGCAGTCCTTTTTTCTATTCAAGGACAGATGATAATCTATAGATAAAGATCAGTATCATATACAAACATTAAGGATCTTGTATCTCTATGGGATCTTATCACCTTGGGATCTATTTATAGCTGAAAGAAGCGCATTGAAGAGAGCTTCATGAAGGTCATTGAAGCAAACAATTACATTAAGCAGTTCCTGAGATATTGGTAATTTAGTGTCTGGTAACTTGGTGATCACTGACTGATCTGCTGATAACTTGGTTAATACTGATTGCTTTGAGACATTTTTGATACTGTTTGAAAGGTCTTCTTAAGGGCTTTTGGTGGCCATTTAGATCGTCGAAATCAGTCAAGTATTCCCAGAGTTATGGTCTGAATGAAGTTTGTGATACTAGGAACTTTTATACTTCCTTCATATTTTTTGGTGCTAGTTAGCTTAGGACTCCATTTACTTTCTCCTTCTACATTTCTACCCCTTGAGGTCCAATTACTATACCCAGGAATTCTATCTCTTTGACTTTTCACCAATATTTTTAAGGTCTAGTAATTTTGATGGTCAAATATATCTCTTTTGTAGTTGATTCTCTATGAATACTTGTATCTCTTCTCTTTTTTCTCTTAACAGTGAATACACTTTCCTCTTCCTTGGCACAAATCTCTCTTTCAACTCTATCAAATGGTTCCATAGCTTCCTAGTGGGCATTCTTTCCAATTCTTCCTTTCCAAATACTTTCTTTCACTTTCAGAATCTTCTAGGTATTAATTTCTCTACTGTCTTTTCTTCCTTTATCTTTCTCACCTGTCTCTTCTCCTGTGTTTTCTGCTTTCTCTTTCTACATATTAGTGGGCATCACATCATTTTCACCTCACCTTTCTCCCAGTTGATTTCTGGATTATGGATAGCTAACCATGGTATATTCAATATCACCTCTATTTTTCCTAGATTGCATACATCCATTTGTGCCCTCTTAACATGTCCCTTGAAGAATATATTGCATTCTACCTGATGAATAATTGCTCCTCCCATATTTACAGTTCCATCTATGTTTCATACTAGCAAAGGATTTTTTAATCTTTCTAACTTAAATTGTTATGACTTGGCCAAACAACTAAGTCATTATTTATTTTCTTTTCCTTTTTCTTTTATTTTAATTAGGAAATCAATGGACACAAGAGGGGATGACTCAAAGGAGACATATGGGACTTTATAAATAGAGGTAAATACAGAATGTGTATAAGTAGTGTACAGCAAACAAATGAGAACTCTATTGAGTTCTCCTTGTCAACTCAGACTAGAAGGGCAATTAAGTCATCTCAGGCTAAGTTGCTACATCAGAACTCAATATCCACTTCTTGAACACTGTCCACCTTGGACCTTGCTCACTTTTACTCTCATATAAATCAACCCTCAGCTGGTAGTCATCACGATCACTAGCTACCTCCATATATAGCTGTGCCCTTGGCTTAAGGGGACTTTGCAGTCAGTTAGGAACTGCAGGTAGAGACGCAGTACCAAACCCAGGTATCGTGTTCTAGACCTGACCTTACAACTGGGTGGTGTTATTAGTTACTGTTTTCTTAGTAGAAACCTTGTACTGCGCTCCATTGTAAGTAGTACATGCAGAGGAGTGATGGTTACTTCTAGAAGGCTGTCTAGAGTAGAGATCCTCTTCTTGAGGTGATAGTTTAACCCTATTATTAAGGCAGTAGTTAGTAGGGCAGTAGGCACCTGGCTGGGTGAAGATCTTGCACCCCAGTAGATATAGTTGTAATTAGCAAGAATCAACATTACTTCCGTACTCTTGCAGAGACGTAGCATCATGTCTTTGCAACAATACAACTCATTAATGAGCAACTTGCTCAAACAAAAGCGTGCCCTTACTTCATTAAGGGCAAAATTAGAAGGAAAGAAAGAACAAGAATGTTGGAATTGCAAAGGGTCTAGGCACCTGGCCCAAAATTGCAGGAATAAGAAAGGAAAAGAGAAGAGGGGAACTGCTTTCCCAAAATAAATTTGAAGTGTTGTCAAGTAGGGTGATGCAGTGTAATGTGAAGGAGAAGATGATAAGGAAACAGGAGACGGTGAAAGTAAAATGTTTTAAGTGTAGAGAAGAGGGACACAAGTACAGAGAGTGTTCTCTTTGGAAAGGAGAAAAGAAGTTGTGAGTGGTAGAAAGGGCAGCATGTGTGGCCATGCCACCAAAGGTACAGGAAAAGGAGTGGAGGAGGAGTCCAGCATATGTCTTATGACAAAAGGCACAGGAGCACTATGGAAAGGGTATTCCAGACGAGGCATGCCTGTTAGAGCTGGGGTGGTATACAAAGGAAGTGATAGTATTGTATGTGGAGTGCAAAAGGTATGGACAGAAAGAATGCCAGGTGGAGGAGAATAGAGGACAGAGGGTGATTTCAAACAGGCAGAAGTGGTGTGGATATCAGAAAAGGAAGAAAACAGAAGCGGCGCATCCCAAGAGGGGAAAGGCACAGCAGAGCGGTGCATGGGCAGGAGTTCTGGAAGATGCAGCAAAAGAGAAGAGTAGACAAAAGAAGGTCAGACAAACCTTCAAAATGCTAAGAAAAGTGTGGTTGAATATCAGAATAGAAAAGCTAGACATCCATGAGGGTGTTACAGTAAAAGCGCTCTTGGATAGTGGCGCAATGGAGATGTTCATGGATAAGAGGACAGCAGCAAGATATGGGTTTACGCCATAGAAACTAGAGAGACCTATAATGGTCAGAAATGTAGATGGAACAAACAACAGTGGAGGAGCCATTACACATCAGGTAGAAGCAAATGTGTACTACAAGGGTCATGTAGAAAGGATGAGGATAGACGTATGTGACTTAGGAAAAACAGAAGTAATACTGGAGATGCCGTGGTTACAGGCACATAACCCAGAGATCAATTAGAAAACTGGAGAAGTAAAAATAACAAGATGCCTACCATTATGTAGTGGAACAAGATCAAGGGGAGTCGAGTGTTATCACTAAGTCTTGATGACTCAAGGACCACTCGAGGTGAGTGTTTAGGAAGAACTCGATGGAGTTCTCCATTGGATTGGACTACCTACTTATACTACTTTTACAAGTGGCTGTACACTACTAGTCCACAATCATATGTCCTTCTAGAATGTTCTACAATCACATGACCTTGTCATGTGATATGATTACTTAAGTCCCCCATGCTTATTTATATCTTGTCTTGACTTGATATTTGCGACTCAGTGTTTGGACGCGTGGGAAACTTGTTCCTTTTTAGGGCTCTCATAACATGGCCCCCTCCCTTCAAGATTCCTCGTCCCGAGGAATTTTTCCATTGATTCCAATTCTCGTCCCATCTTCTCTTTCTTTCTTTTTCATATCTTTTTCTCCCCCATCCATATAGTAGCTTTGGCCATAAATTCCCTTGGTAATTCCCGGCAAAATTCCTTCTCTTCTTCTTCCAGCTCCTGTCGCCTAAGTTCTTCTGCCTCTTCCCCATACTCCCTCTCAAACTCTTCTACCAGCTCTTTTGCATTTCCTAGATTCTTCCTATTCTCCCACATGTCTTCTTCTGCCGTGTATCCCTTCCACCATACTAAGAACTTATCTTTTCCCCGCACCATTCTTTTGTTCAAGATTTTTTCCACTTCGAACTCTTCCTCCCCCTCGATGATGACCGGTTTCGGTGGTGTCTTCTTCTGTCCCTCTACCTGTGGTTTGTAAAGTCGTACTCTACTTACGTTAACTACAGGGTGTATTTTAATAGATTTAGGTAATTCTAATTCTATTGCGTTGCTAGAGACGATCCCTTTGACTCTATAAGGGCCCTACAAAACGTTCCGTCAGTTTTTCCGATCTTCTCCCCTTCATCTGCCATTTCAAGTCCTTTGTACTTAATAGTACTAAGTTCCCCTACTCTGTACTCCTCTTCCTTCCCTCGTTTCCTATCTGCAAACTTCTTCATTTCCTCCTGTGCTTTCCCTAGTGCTGCTTTCACCTCTTCCTGGATCTTCCTCATTTTCTCTACAAACTTTTCTGCCGCTTCATATTTTCCCTTCCTTTTTCCCTTGAATCCCATCCTTGGGTCTTGGCCGTAGTTTACTTTGAACAGCGATATTTTTGTTGTTGCATGAATCTTGTTGTTGTATGCGAATTCTGCCGTTCCTAGCCAATCCGGCCACTGTTCTTGTCTATGGTCGATAAAGACCCTCAGATACTGCTCTAACTCCTGGTTCACCCTTTCCGTCTGCCCATCGGTTTGCGGGTGATAGGCTGTAGAAAGTTTTGTTTGAATCCCCTAGCAAGTTATTCAACTCCTTCATCATTCCTGCTGCAAACTGTACTCCTCTATCTAATATGATGCTTTCTGGAAGTCCCATGTAGCTTCTATACATGATCTTGAAATAGTTTGGCGAGTCCCTCTACTGACGTCTTTTCTGTTGTTGCTATGAAGTGTGCCATTTTGCTAAAATGATCACACACTACTAGAATGGCATCATATCCCTGAGCTAGGGGTAGCTTAGTGATGAAGTCTGCTGAGATGTGACTCCATAGCTTCTCTGGGATTGCGTTAGGCATTAGTTTGCCCACCGGTGCCTCACTTCGATTCTTGTATCTTTGACAGGCATCACATCCATCTACATATTTTCCAACCTCCTTTGTTACTCCTGGCCACCAATAGTTTCTAGTGACCAATTCCGTCGTCTTCTATCTTCCCCCGTGTCCTCCTACTGGGGTATCGTGATGTAGTTATATTATTTCCCCCCTAAGTTCCCCTTCTGGTACGTATATCCTTCCCTCCTTTAGTACTACTCCGTTCTCTATCTCCCATTCCTTGTCTCTCAGTGTTTTTACCCCCGCCTTTTTTAGCTCTTCTACTGCCTTTACTACCCTTTTGTCCCCTTCCTGCGCTTTCTTTATTCTTTTCCTTAAGTCTCCCTCTTCTATTACCATTTCTACTCCTCTGACCCTACTCTGGCCGGATTAATGTTCGATCTTGTTATCCTTCTCCACCCCTTCTTGCCAATCCGGCCTTCTACTTAGTCCGTCTGCCTTCCCCATACTCTTTCCTGGAACGTGTTTTAAGGTGAAGTTGAATCGTGATAGGTATAGTGCCCATCGTGCTTGTCGTCGGTTCAGCTTTTGACTCGTCATGAAATACTGGAGGTTTTTGTGGTCTGTCCAGATTTTGAATTCCAGTTTTCGCTCCTTCCAAGTAATACCTCCATGCTTCAAGGCATCTGATGACTGCCAACATCTCTTTGTTGTGAATTTCATAATTTCATTCTGTAGCATTTAACGATTTTGAGATAAAGGCTACCGGTCTCCATTTGCCATCTTCGCACTTTAGCGACAATACTCCTTCCATTGTGTAATCCGATGCATCCGCCTCCACTCTCATTTCTCTATCTATATCTGGTATTGCTAAAACGGGTTCCATTGTGAACACTCTTTTTAGTTTCCCAAATGCTTCTTCTTGCTCCTTTTTCCACTTCCACTTCTGTTCCTTTCTGACTAGTATATGCAAAGGTGCCACTAATTTGGCAAAGTCCTTTATGAACCTTCTATAGTAGTTGGCTAGGCCTAGGAATTTCTGCACCTCTTTGACATTTCTTGGTGCTGGCCAGTTTAGCACTCCTTCCACCTTTTCTCTTTGCATTTCTACCCCTCTGGGCCCAATTACTACTCCCAGGAATTCCACCTCTCTCACTTTCTACTTGCACTTTTCTGGTTTTACGAACAAGTCATTTTCTTCCAGTCTTTTCAACACTTCTTCTACCAACTCGTCATGTCCTTCCTCTGTATCTGTTGCCACTAGAATGTCATCAATGAAGGTTGCTGTATCTCCCTGATTTATAAGGTCCTGGAAGAGGTCATTCATCATTGTCTGGAAAGTAGCAGGGGAGTTTGTTAATCCGAAATATATTACTGTGGGTTCATATGCTCCAATGTGCATAGTGAATGCTGCTTTCCATTCGTCTCCCTCCTTGATTCTGATATTGTTATAGCCCCACCTCAGGTCTAACTTTGTAAACACCTTCCTTTTTCCTACTCCATCCAGAATGTCTGCGATAAGTGGTAATGGGTATCCATTCTTCACTGTCCATTGGTTTATATGACGATAGTCTTGGACCATTCTCCTTTTGCTGTCCTTTTTCGCCACAAAGTGCACTGGCGAGGTTTGCGGTGACTTGGAGGGTCGGATATACCCTTTTCGCAATTGATCTTCTACAAATCCCTGCACTTCCTCTCTTTCTTCCCTTGACAATGAATACACCTTTCCTTTCTTTGGTGTAAACCCCTCCTTTAATTCAATTGCGTGGTCCCAGGCCTTTTGCACTGGCATTCTTTCCGACTCTCTCTTCCTAAAGACTTTCTTCCACTTCCAAAACCTCTTGGGCACTAATTTCCTTAGCGTCTCTTCATCTTCATCCTTTTCTATCTTCTTTACTTCTTTCCTTTCCTCTTGCTTTCTCTTTCTACATATGGGTGGACATCTCGTCATCTTTACTTCCCCTTTCTCCCAATCTATCTCTGGGTTATGGGCCGCCAACCACAGCATTCCTAATATCACTTCTGTTTTCCCCAGGTTACACACGTCCATCCTAACTCTTTCCACATGTTCCTTGAAGAACATGTTGTACTCGACTTGGTGCGTTATTACTCCTCCCGTGTTTACTGTTCCATCCACATTTTTAACTAGTAGAGGGTTCTTCATTCTTTCTATTTTGAACCCTTTCTCTCTCGCAAAGGTTGTATCCATAAATAGACCTATTGCTCCACTATCTAACAGAGCTTTTACCGCTACCCCTTCATGACTTTCTAGCTTCTCTAGTCCTATTTTCATCCACACTTCTCTTAGCGGTCGTAGGGTGCGCCGCACGTCTCTTACTCTCTCAGTGTTTTTTGCAAAGTTTAATTTATTGCCCAGTTTTTCCAGGTGCAATACACTGTACAGATTTGAGGAGGCCAACCGAGAGCTTATTGACCTCCATTCTCTTTTGCCGATTCTTGCGGTATTTCCACTACTCTCGCTTTATTCCTCTCCCAACAATTCCAGGCCATGTGGCCAAACTTCCCGCAATGGTAGCACATCCTATCTCCCCCTCTTCCTCTGTCGACATCCATTGCATTTGGGTCTCTCCGTGGACCTGTTTGATATCCTCCTCTGAATGTATTTCCCCCGGCTCCCCTATTCTCTCCTGTATGCGGAACTCCTGCCTGCCAGGTTATATGTCCTCCTCTTCCTCTGTATGACCCCCCCCCAAATCCTCCCCTTGGCTGCGCATTTCCCTCCTGGGCGTGCTGCATTCCTCCCCAACATCCTCTCCTCTGCCCTACTCTGCCTCTGATTTCTATCTAATCTTACTGCCCTCTCTTGCCACTCTCCTATGGTGGTCGGGGGTTCCTTTGCTTCTGCTAGCTTCCTCCCTCAATACTCCACTTAATCCTCTTTTAAACTCTTCAATGAGGGGTCGTCCTTCATAGCTGCTTCCTCTAGCGACTTTTTTGAATTCTTGGACGTACTCGTCGCACGTCCTGTTCCCTTGTTCTATTGTCCTCAGCTGTTTGATTTTCCTCTCTTCCTCTGATGTCTCTCCAAAGTCATTTCTGATTTTTGAAAACAGCTGTTCTGCTGTTTCTACCTCTGACTCTCCCTTGGCCAATTCATCCATCAGGTTATCCTTTCATGCTTCTGCCACTCCTCCCTGTACGTATGATAACACCCAGGCCACCTGGGTTGTTGCCGCCTCCTCTGTCATCTTCATTCTAATATATATCTGAGCTGCATTGATGAATGCGCTCACTTCTTCCATCCTTCCATTAAAGACTTGGGGTTTCGCAACTTCTACCCTGCTCCCCTGTTGCTGGAGGAGCATATTGTTGACCTGCTGTTGTAGGGTAGCGATCATTGCGAGGAGTTGCTCCTCGCGGGTTGGTTAGTGGGGGGTGGGTGCTTGAGAGGGTGCCCCCTGTTGTTGTGGTTGTTGTTGTTGTTGCTGGCATGACATGTCGTATGGTGGTGGTAGTGGTGGTGGTGATGGTGAAGGGGAGGGTGATGATTCGTATTCTGACTCAGTTTCTGATTCTCGATCCAGGGCTTTCTTAAGGCTACGTCTAACAGGGAGCACGATCTTCTCCTGTCTAGACTCCTATTGCCTTACTGACTACTGCCCTAATCAAGTTGTATATGATTGTCCCTAAGGAGAGAACCCCTAAGCTAAGTGGCCTTTTAAGAAGTAACCGCTGGTCTCCTGCATGTACTCATCACAATGGACGACAGCACAGAGCTTATACTAGGAAAAGATGTAACTAACAGACCCAATTAACAGGTCAGGACTTGAACAAAACACCTGGGCTTGGTGTTCAGTCTCCTCCCTCAGTCTCTCCTGACTGAGAAGTCCCCTTTACAGCTAGGGTCCGCTATCCAAGATGCTTGTGAGCGCTGTGCTCACTAGCGAGGGAGATGAGAGAGTGAGTGATGATAGGGGTACTCGCTCGCAGCGCTGGAATTAAGCCAACTGCGCATTGAACAAATATGAGCAGGGATCAAGGTGATCAGTGCTTGGGAGTAGAATCGAGTTCTTTTGTTATCACTAAGTCTTGATGACTCAAGGACCACTTGAGGTGAGTGTTTAGAAAGAACTCGATGGAGTTCTCCATTAGATTGGACTACCTCTTTATACTACTTTTACAAGTGGCTGTACACTACTAGTCCACAATCATATGTCCTTCTAGAATGTTCTACAATCACATGACCTTGTCATGTGATATGATTACTTAAGCCCCCATGCTTATTTATATCTTGTCTTGACTTGATATTTGCGACTCAGTATTTGGATGCATGGGAAACTTGTTCCTTCTTAGGACTCTCATAACATCGAGAAAGGAAAAAGGGTAGCAACTCTAGAGGAAGAAAAGATCGTCAGATGGGCAATTAATGATAAAGAAGATTAGGGAAGAGAAGAAGAAATCGAAGAGGACCACAGAAAAATTGAAGAGTTGGTCCCAAGGAAATTTCTGAAATGGAGAAAGGTGTTTGGAAAAGTAGAGTCAGAAAGAATACTGACTAGAAAAGTTTGGGACTATACTATCGACCTCAAGGAAACGTTCAAACCACAGAAGAGAAGAATCTACCCCCTATCCAAAAATGAGAGAGAAGAGGTCCAGAACTTCATAGAAGATCAACTGAGAAAGGGGTATATTAGACCATCAAAATCCTCTCAAATATCACCAGTCTTCTTTGTGGGCAAAAAGAATGGGAGTAAGTAAATAATAATAGACTACTGTAATCTAAACAACCAGACAGTAAAAAATAACTACCCACTACCACTAATTACAGAGCTAATCAACAATATGGGTAGCAAGAAGGTGTTCACTAAAATGGATCTGAGGTGGGGGTTCAATAACATGAGAATAAAAGAAGAAGATGAGTAGAAGAGAGCATTTACAACATATATAGGATTCTTCGAGCCAACAGTTATGTTCTTTGGAATGACAAATTTGCCAGCCACATTCTAGGCAATAATGAATGAAATTCTGAGGGACTTGATTAATGAAGGAAAAGTTGCTGCATTTGTAGATGATATACTAGTAGAGACAGAAACAGAGGAAGGACATAACAAGATTGTAGAAGAAATACTGAGGAGGCTAGAAGAAAATGACTTGTACATCAAGCCAGAGAAATGCATATAGAAAGTGAGGAAAATTGGGTTCTTGGGAGTAGTAATAGGATCTAATGGAATCGAAATGAAAGAAGAGAAAGTAAACGGAGTATTCAGTTAGCCAGAGCCAAAAAACGTAAAAGATGTCAGGAAATTCTTGGGTCTTGCAAACTATTATAGGAGGTTTATCAAAGATTTTGCTCGAGTGGCAAGGCCTATAAATGTCCTGATGAGGAAAGATATAAAGTGGAAGTGGAAAGTGGAACAGTAGAAAGCATTCAATGAACTCAAAAGGATGTTCACAACAAAACCAGTATTAGCAGCACCAGACTTAGATAAGGAATTCAGAGTAGAAGCTGATATATCAAATTATACTACTGGGGGAGTACTATCAATGAAGTGCTTAGATGAAATATGAAGACCAGTCACCTTTATTTCCAAGTCTCTCAGTGATACAGAAAGAAACTACAAGATATATGACAAGGAGATGTTGGCAGTTATTAGATGTTTAGAAGCATAGAGGCATTTCCTGGAAGGAGCAGCAATTAAATTTGAGATTTGGACTGATTATAAGAATCTCAAGTACTTTATGAAAGCACAGAAGTTAAATAGGAGACAAGCAAGATGGGCTCTATACCTGTCAAGATTTAATTTTACGCTGAAGCATGTTCCGGGAAGTAAGATGGAGAAAGCGGATAGTCTAAGCAGAAGACCGGACTGGAAAGTAGGAGTAGAGAAAGACAATGAGGACCAGAGGTTGGTAAAACCAGAGTGGCTAGAAGTAAGGAAAATGGAGATAGTGGAAATAATAGTGGAGGGAGTAGATCTACTAGAGGAAGTTAGAAAGTCAAAAGTAAAAGACAATGAGGTAGTAAAAGTGGTAGAGGAAATGAAGAGAGCAGAGGTAAAAATGTTAAGAGATG
The DNA here is from genome assembly GCA_019327925.1 of Leucocoprinus sp. KB1807203. Classification (NCBI taxonomy): domain Eukaryota; kingdom Fungi; phylum Basidiomycota; class Agaricomycetes; order Agaricales; family Agaricaceae; genus Leucocoprinus; species Leucocoprinus sp. KB1807203. Next base: position 11,034 of record JAHTMQ010000191.1, read on the forward strand.
AAGAATAGAGAGAGGTAGATGGTGTCATGTATAAAGAGGAAAAAGTGTATATGCCAAAAGATGATAAGTTGAGGGCAGAAATTATCAGGCTACATCATAATATACCAGTAGGAGGACATGGAGGACAATGGAAGATGGTAGAACTGGTCACTTGAAACTTTTGGTGGCCAGGGATTACTAAAGAAGTAAAACAATATGTAAAAGGGTATGATGCTTGCCAGTACAATAAAAAACCGTACAGAACAACCAGCAGGAAAATTAATGCCAAACTCAATTCTAGAAAAACCATGGATGCATATATTGGTAGACTTTATCACTAAGCTGCCTTTAGCGCAGGGATACAATAGCATTCTAGTAGTAGTGGATTGGTTAACTAAGATGGTCCATTTTATATTAACTACAGAGAAAACATCAGCAGAGGGATTAGCAAGGTTGTTTAGAGACAACGTGTGGAAGTTACATAGTCTGCCTGAAAGCATTATATTAGATAGGGGACCCCAGTTCGTGGTAGGATTAATGAAGGAGTTGAATCAAATGCTAGGGATTGAGAGCAAAATGTTAACGGCGTTCCACCCTCAGACAGATAGCCAAACAGAGAGGGTTAACCAGAAATTAGAACAGTACTTAAGAATGTTCATTGACCACCGACAAGAACAGTGGCCAGACTGGTTGGGAACAGCAGAGCTCACCTACAACAATAAGGTGCATTCAAGTACAAAGACATCGCCCTTTAAGGCAAATTATGGACAAGATCCTAGGATGGGATTTGAGATGAGAAAGAAGAGGAAGTACGAAGGAGCAAAGAAATTTGTAGTGAAAATGAAGGAAATTCAAAAAGAGACTAAGACAGCTTTAGGAAAAGTACAGGAGGAAATGAAGAAGTATGCAGATAGAAAGAGAGCAGAAGTCAATGAGTATAAAGTAGGAGACTTAGTAATGCTAAGTACTAAGGATCTGAAATATTAGATGACTGGGAGGAGGACAGAGAAATTGACAGAAAGATTTGTAGGCCCTTACAGGATAAAGAAGATCATATCATCAAATGCAGTAGAATTGAAACTACCCAGCACAGTAAAAATACACTCGGTAGTTAACATTAGCAGAATACAAAGATATGTAGGGCAGATAGAGGGGCAGAGAAAGGAGCAACCCACTCCAGTCATAATTGAGGGAGAAAAAGAATAGGAAGTTGAGAGGATATTGAATAAGCAATAGATTAGAGGAAAAGATAAGTATCTAGTACAATAGAAGGGGTTTACGGTAGAATCAGATACCTGGGAAAAAAAAGAAAACCTGGAAAATGCCAAGGAAGCAATAGAGGAGTATGAAAGGGAATACAGAAGGGACATAGAGGATGTTAGAAGACAGGAAAAAGAAGAAGGGACATTCCAGAGAGAGGAATTACCAGAAAGATTCATAGCAAGAAAACTATTTGGATGGTTGGATAAGAGGTATGACAAAGAATACTGGGCAAGGTTGGAAAGAAACCGGAGAAGATAGAAAGGGGAAAGGGAAAGAGGACAAAGAACAATGGAGATGATAAAGGAAGAGAAAGAAGAGATTGAACAAAAAAACTTGGGAATAAAGGAGTGGACAGAGGAAGATGATGATGAAATAGGGAACATGATTAATCCCTATAACGAACTGTGAAGAAATCCTCAGGACAAGGAACCTTGAGAGGGGGGTGGTGTTATAACTTGGCCAAACAACTAAGTTATTATTTATTTTCTTTTCCTTTTTCTTTTATTTTAATTAGGAAATCAATGGATGCAAGAGGGGATAACTCAAAGGAGACACACAGGACTTTATAAATAGGGGTAAATACAGAATGTGTATAAGTAGTGTACAGTAAATGAACAAGAACTCTATCAAGTTCTTTTTGTCAACTCAGACTAGAAGGGTGATTAAGTTATCTCAGACTAAGTCACTACATAAATCCCTTCTCTTTTACAAACTTCATATCTATGAATAGGCCTGTTGCCCTACTATCCAATAGTGCTTTTACCACTACCCCTTCATGATTCTCTAGCTTTTCCAGTTCCATGTTTATCCACACCTCTCTTAGCAGCTGGAGTATGTACTGTATATCTCTTACTTCCTTAGTATTGCCTTGACAAGAAACTTTATTTCCCAGCTTTTCTGGGCACAATATACTGTATATATTTGAGGAGATCAGCCAGGAGCTCACTGTCCTCTATTGTCTTTTGCCAACTCTTGCAGTATTTCTACTATTTTTCTTTCTCTCCTCTTTTCTTGCCAACATTTTTTGGCTATATGGCCTTACTTTCCATATATATAGCACATTTTATCTCCACCTTTTCCTCTATCAACATCTATTGTATTGGGATCTTTTTCTAGTCCCTGTCTCCCTTAGTTGTTCTATGTTCCTTCTCTAAAGTTCTGGTCCCCTGCTCTCTATACAATCTGATCTCCTCTTTCTCTATATGATCCTCTACCAGGACCTCCCCTAGGCTGTGCATTTCCCTATGGGTGTGCTGCATTTCTCTCCAACATTCTCTTTTCTGCTCTACTTTGCCTCTAGTTTCTATCTAACCTCACTACCCTTTTCTGCTATTCTTCTATCATACTAGGAGGGCTTTTTGCCTCTGCCAACTTTCTCCTAAGTGCTTCACTTAGCCCCTTTTTAAACTCTTCAATGAGAGGTTGTCCTTCATAGCTACTATCTCATGCTACCTTCTTGAACTCCTGAATATACTTGTCGCAGGTTCTTCCCCCCTGCTCAATTGTCCTCAATTGCTCTATCTTTTGTTCCTCTTCTGTTATTTCTCCAAATTCATTTCTTATCTTGCTAAATAGTTCTTCTGCCATCTCTACTTTTGATTCTCCCTTCAATAACCTATCTAATAGATTATCTTTCCATACCTCTACCACCCCTCCCTATACATAAGACAGTACCTAGGTGTTATGAAACAGCCACTAGAAAAGAAACTATTTTCCATGTATTCCTCAACTTAGTAGATAACTGTTACAAACTTTATTCAGACCATAACTCCAGGAATACTTGACCAATTTCAACAATCTAAATGGCCACCAAAAGCCCTTAAGAAGACCTTTCAAGTGGCACCAAAAACATCTCAAGGAAATCAGTATTCACTGAGTTATCAGCAGATCAGTTGGTAATCACCAAGTCACCAGATACTAAATTGCTGATATCTCAGGAGCCGCTTAACTTAATCATTCACTTCAATGACCATCATGAAGCTCTCTTCAATGCGCTTCTTTCAGTTATAAATAGATCCCAAGGCAATAAGATTCCATGGAGATACAAGGTCCTCAATATTTGCATATAATACTGATCTTTATCCATGGATTATTTTCTGTCCTTGAATAGAACAAAAGACTGCCCTAAGATGGTTAGGTTATCTCTATTTCAAGAACAATAGCACTCCTATATATAGGACAATAGATAGTGATCATGTGGTAGGCTGTCCTGGTACACAGACCACCACAATTATATATTTAAGGACTGTATGTCTGAGAATAAACCTTAGACTTAACAACATCTTTTGCTACTTGTCTAACTTTGCTTTTTTGAGCACTTTGATTATCAAATCAACCAATCACAAATCAGTAAGTAGCCATTTGTAATAATAACATCTAGGACTACAATGCCAGAGGAATATAAATAGCATGGGAAGACTTAAATAAGATATATACAGTTATTAGTCAGGGTCATGCAATTGTGGGAGATAGGTATATAGACCAACAGACCTTTGTATAAGTAGTAGTATAATCCAATAAAGGACTATTGAGTTCCTCCTGAACATATACCTCAGGTGAACCTTGAGTCTTCATGACTTAGCATTAACAATAGGCCATCTTTGTTGCTTCTGACTTCTTTGTTATTTTTATACTGAGATATAACTGAGCTGTATTCATGAATGCACTTACTTTTTCTATTTTTCCACTAAACAAGAGAAGTTTTGCTACCTCTACTCTAGCTTCTCTATTCTGTTGCAATAGAGTGGCTACCTGCTGCTACAGACCAGCAATTAAGGTAAGAAGTTGCTCCTCCCAAGTAAGAGGAGGAGATTGTGGTGTAGGAGCTGTAGGCTACTCTATAGATTGTTGTTGCTGTTGTCGAGACATGTTTGGTAGTAGTGATAGTGATAATGATGACAATGATAATTTCTCATATAAGAATAAGTAGTCTTCTTTGTTTGAACTTATAGTTAGCTACTAATGAAGAAGGGTAAAATAATATGATCTCTAAAAAGGGAATCTCTAATCTAGATAGGCCTTTAAGAGGTTACTATCATTCCCCTGTGTAGACTGATCATAATAGACCAGTAATACAGAGCTGATAGTGAAGAACTATATACAAGCCTACTCAATATAAAGATCAGGTTTCAGGTAGGAACATGAGTTTTGTTCAGGCTGTCTATCTACTATCCCTAACTAATAGTGAAGTTCCCTTTATAGCTAGGGTCTACTTTCCAAGAAGCTTTTGAGTGCTGTGTGTTATTAATAGACAGTGAATGTCCTTAGTGATCACTCTAGGTAGATGTTCAAGAAAAACTCAATGGAGTTCTTTATTAGATTGCAGCCTTACTTATATTACTACTATGGTGGCTATACTCTAAAGTCCCACAATCACATGTCCTTTCCAGAATGTTCCATGACTATCTGACCTCATTACATGATTTGACTTGCTAAGTTCCCATGCTATTTATATCTTGATCCTGTTGTATGCTTTGAGATTTTTGGACTAAGTATTTGAATGCATGGGAAACCTTTTCCTGTTTGGGGCTCTCATAACATGGCCCCCCCTTCAAGTTTCCTCGTCCCAAGGAATTTTTCTATCAATCCCAATTTTTGTTCCATCTCTTTTCCCTCTCCTTTTTGTATCTTCTTCTTCCCTATCCATATAGTAGTTTTGCTGTGAATTCCCTTGGTAATTCCCAACTGAACTCCTTTTCTTCTTCTTCCTGCTCCTGTCACCTTAGTTCTTTGACTTCTTCTCCATACTCCTTCTCGAACTCTTCTACCAACTCTTTCGCATTTTCCAGATTTTCTTTATTTTCCCAGGTGTCTTCTTCTGCCATATAGCCCTTCTATCTCACCAGGAACTTTTCCTTTCCTCTTACCATTCTCTTGTTTAAGATTTTTTCCACCTCAAATTCCTCCTCTTCTTCAATAATTACTGGTTTTGGTGGTGTTCTCTTTTGTTCTTCTACCTGTGGTTTATAGAGTCGTACTCTACTTGCATTAACTACCGGGTGTATCTTAATGGACTTAGGTAGTTCTAATTCTATCACATTGCTAGAGATGATTCTCTTGACTTTATAAGGGCCCACAAAATATTCCATCAATTTTTCTGATCTTCTTCCTTTTATCTGCTATTTCAAGTCCTTTGTACTTAGCAATACTAAGTCTTCTACTCTGTACTCCTCTCCCTCTCCTCGTCTTCTATTTGCAAACTTCTTCATTTCCTCCTGTGCTTTTCCTAATACCACTTTTGCTTCCTCTTGGATTTTTTTAATTCTTTCTACAAATTTTTCTGTCACTTTGTACTTCCTCTTTCTTCTACCTTCAAAACCTATCCTGGGGTCTTAACCATAGTTTACTTTAAATGGCAATGTTTTTGTTGCCACATGGATTTTGTTATTGTATGCAAATTCTACTATTCCTAACCAATCCAGCCACTGCTCTTGTCTATGATTGATGAAGACTCTCAGATATTGTTCTAACTCCTGGTTTATCCTCTCTGTTTGCCCATCCATTTGAGGATAATAGGCTGTCAAGAGTTTTGTCTGGATTCCCAACAAGTTATTCAACTCCCTCATCATTCCTACTGCAAACTGCGCTCCTCTGTCTGATATGATGCTTTCTGGAAGTCCATGTAATTTCCATACATGATCTTGGAATAGCTTTGTAAGTCCCTCTGCCAATGTTTTCTCTGTTGTTGCTATAAAATGTGTTATTTTACTAAAACAGTCGCATACTACTAAGATTGCATTGTATTCCTGGGCTAACGGTAGTTTGGTGATAAAATCTGCCAATATATGACTCCATGGCTTTTCTGGGATTGCATTGGGCATTAATTTTCCTGCTGGTGCCTCACTCCAGTTCTTGTATCTTTGACAAGCATTGTATCTGTCCACGTATCTTTCTGCCTCCTTTGTTACTCCTGGCCACTAGTAATTCCTGGCAATCAGCTCTGCCGTCTTCCATCTCCTTCCGTGTTCTCCTACTGGGGTATCATGGTGTAATTGTATTATTTCCCTTCTGAAGTCCTCCTCTGGCACATATATCCTTCCTTTCTTTATTACTATTCCATCCTCTATTTTCCATTCTTCATTTTTCAACATTTTTACTCTTATCTTTTTCAACTCTTCTACTACTTTTACTACCTTCTCGTCCTCCTCTGTAGTAACTTAGCCTGAGATAGCTTAATCACCCTTCTAGTCTGAGTTGACAAGAAGAACTTGATAGAGTTCTTGTTCATTTGCTGTATACTACTTATACACATTCTGTATTTATCCCTATTTATAAAGTCCTATATGTCTCCTTTGAGTCATCCTCTCTTGCATCCATTGATTTCCTAATTAAAATAAAAGAAAAAGGAAAAGAAAATAAATAATGACTTAGTCATTTGGCCAAGTCATAACACCCTCCTGCACCCTTTTGATTCTTTCCTTTAGGTTTTCCTCTTTTATTATTGTTTCTACTCCCCTAATCCATTCTAGCTTTACTAACTTTTGATTCTCATTGTCTTTTTCTACTCCCTCCTGCCAGTCCAGTCTCCTGCTTAATCTGTCTGCCTTTCCCATGCTTTTCCCTGGAACGTGTTTTAATGTAAAATTAAATCTTGATAGGTACAGAGCCCATCTTGCTTGTCTACAGTTTAATTTCTGACTCGTCATAAAATACTGGAGGTTCTTATGGTTTGTCCAGATTTCAAATTCAAGTTTTGCTCCTTTTAAATAATGTCTCCACGCTTCTAGGCACCTTATCACTGCCAGCATCTCTTTATCATGAATTTTGTAATTCTATTCTGTGGTGTTCAGTGATTTAGAGATGAAGGTCACCAGTCTCCACTTGCTATCTGTCACAAACTTCATTTAGACCATAACTCCAGGGATACTTGACTGATTTTGACAATCTAAAAGCAATCAGTACTCACTGAGTTATTAGCAGATTAGTCAGTGATCACCAAGTCACCAGACACTAAATCACCAATATCTCAGGAACTGCTTAATGTAATTGTTTGCTTCAATGACCTTCGTGAAGCTCTCTTCAATGTGCTTCTTTCAGCTATAAATAGATCCCAAGGTGATAAGATCCCATGGAGATACAAGATCCTTAATGTTTGTACATGATACTGATCTTTACCTATAAATTATCATCTGTTCTTGAATAGAACAAAGGACTGCCCTAAGATAGTTAGGTTATCTCTATTTCAAGAACAATAGTACTCCTATATATAGGACAATAGATAGTGATCATGTAGTAGGCTATTCTGGTGCACAGACCACCACAATCATGTATTTAAGAACTATATGTCTGAGGATAAACCTCAGACTTAACAACATCTTTTGCTGCTTGTCTAACTTTGCTTTTTTGAACACTTTGATTATCAAATCAAGCAATTACAAATCAGTAAGTGGCCATTTGTGATACCATCCTTACACTTTGTCGACAATACTCCCTCTGTTGCATAATCTGAGGTATCCATCTTTACTTTCATCTCTTTGTCGATGTCTAGGATGGCCAGGATGGGTTCTGTGGTGAATACTGCCTTAAGTCTCTCAAATGCTTTCTCCTGTTCCTTTTTCCACTTCCATCTTTGCTCCTTTCTGACCAGCACATGTAATGGCACAGCTATTCTAGTGAAGTCCTTTATGAACCTCCTGTAGTAATTGGCGAGGCCCAGGAACTTTTGCACTTCCTTGACATTTCTAGGTACTGGTCAGTTCAGGACTTCTTTTACCTTCTCCTTTTGTATTTTTACTCCTTTTGGGCCAATTACTACTCCCAGAAACTCTACCTCTCTTACTTTCCATTTGCACTTCTCTGGCTTTACGAATAGGTTGTTCTCCTCTAATCTCTTCAGTATCTCTTCTACCAGTTTATCATGCCTCTCTTCCGTTTCTGTAGCTACTAAGATGTCATCAATGAAGGTCACCATATCTCCTTGGTTTATGAGATCTCTGAACAGATTGTTTATTATTGTCTGGAAAGTAGCAGGGGAGTTCGTTAACCCAAAATACATGACTGTGGGTTTATAGGCTCCAATGTGCATTGTGAATGCTGCTTTCCACTCATCTCTTTCCTTGATTCTAACGTTATTGTATCTCCATCTTAGATCTAGCTTTGTAAACACCTTTCTCTTTCCTACTCCATCCAATATGTCTGCAATGAGGGGTAAAGGATATTCATTCTTTATTGTCCACTGGTTTACGTGTTGATAGTCTTGTACCATCCTCCGTGTGCTATCCTTTTTTGCCATAAAGTGTACTAGTGACATTTGGGGCAACTTGAAGGGTTGGATGTATCCTTTCCTTAATTGATCCTCCACAAATGCTTGTACCTCTTCCCTTTCTTCTCTTGACAGTGAATATACCTTCCCCTTCTTTGGTATGAACCCTTCTTTCAATTCTATGGCATGGTCCCAGGCCTTTCATACTGGCATCCTCTCCAACTCCCTTTTTCCAAATACTCTTTTCTACTTCCAAAATCTTCTGGGCACTAGTTTTTTTAATGCTTCCTCATTCTCGTCCTTTTCTATTTTTCTTACTTTCTTCTCCTTTTCTTCTTGCTTTCTTCTTCCACATATAGGTGGGCAACGTGTCATTTTCACTTTCCCTTTCTCCCAATCTATTTCTGGATTGTGGGCTGCTAGCCATAGTATTCCCAGTATCAACTCCGTTTTGCCCAAATTGTATACATCTATTCTTGCCCTCTCCATATGTCCTTTGAAGAATATATTGCACTCGACCTGGTATGTTATGGCCCCCCTTGCATTTACTGTTCCATCCACATTCCTGACTAAGAGAGGTTTTTCTAATTTTTCCATTTTGAACCCCTTTTCCTTTGTAAAGGTTGTATCTATGAATAGACTTGTTGCTCCACTATCCAACAATGCTTTTACTGCCACTCCTTCATGATTTTCCAACTTCTCTAACCCTACTTTCAACCAGACTTCCCTTAATGGCTGTAGTGTGCACTGTATGTCTCTTACTCTCTCAGTTGTATTGATGAAGTTTAATTTATTGCCCAGTTTTTCTGGGTACAATACACTGTATACATTATTGGAGACTAGCCAAGAGCTCACTGTCCTCCATTTTCTTTTGCTGACTCCTACAGCATTTCTACTACCCTTCCCTTGTGCCTTTTCCAGCAATTTTTGGCCATATGGCCCCACTTTCCACATATGTAGCATGTCCTATCTCCTTCTCTTCCTCTATCCATATCCATTGCATTTGGGTCTCTCCTTGGATCTGTTTGAGCTCCTCCTCTGTTGAGCATATTTCTTCCTCTGTATCCTCCCTCCATTCTCCATATTATTTGTCCCCCTCTTCCCCCATATGATCTTTTCCCTCTTGGCTGCGCATTTCCCCCTGGACGTGCCACATTCATTCTCAACACTTTCTCCTCTGCCCTGCTCTGCCTTTGGTTTTTGTCTAGTCTCACTGCTCTTTCTTGCCACTCTCCAATGGTGGTTGGCAGTTCCTCTGCTTTGGCCAACTTCCTCCTGATGGCTCCATTCAGTCCTCTTTTAAACTCTTCGATGAGGGGTCTTCCCTCATAGCTGCTCCCTCTGGCGACCTTTTTGAATTCCTGTACATATTTGTTGCAGGTTCTCCCTCTCTGTTCAATTGTTCTTAACTGCTCTATCTTTCTTTCTTCCTCCAATGTCTCCCCAAAGTTATTCCTTATCTTTGCAAATAACTGCTCTGCTGATTCCACTTTTGATTCTCCTTTTGCCAATTCATCCAACAAATTATCCTTCCATACCTCTACTATTCCCCCCTGCACATACAATAACACCCAGACCACCTGGGTTGCTGCTACTTCTTCTACCATCTTCATCCTAATATATAGGCGAGCCACATTAATGAACACGCTCACCTCCTCCATTCTTCCACTAAAGGTTTAAGGTTTGGCAACCTCTACTCTGCTCCCTTGTTGCTGAAGGAGCATGGTATTAACCTACTGCTGCAGGGTTGCGATCATGGTGAGGAGTTGTTCCTCTTGAGGGATAGATGCTGGAGAAGGCTCCCTTTGTTGCTGTTGTTGGTGGGACATGTTGCATGGTGGTAGTGATGGAGATAATGATTTGTATTCTGATAATTCTTGATCCAGGGTGACTAGCTAAGACTATGTTCAACAGAGCACACAACCTTCACCTGTCTGGACTCCTACTGTCTTACTGACTACTGCTCTAATCAAATTGGTATACAATTGCCTCTAAGAAGAGAACCCCTAAGCTAAGTGATTTCCTAAGGAATGACCGCTACTCTTCTGCATGTACCACTCACAATAGAGCACAGCACGGAGTTTATATAGAGAAAAATGTAAAGAACAATGTCCAATTATGAGGTCAGGACTTGAACAGGATACCTGGACTTGGTACCTAGTCTCCTCTCTCAGTCCCTAACTGACTGAGAAGTCCTCTTTATAGCTAGAGCCCACTATCCAAAATGCTAATAAGTGCTGTACTCACTAGCGAGGGAGATAAGAGAGTAAGTGGGTAGTGAGGCCGCAAGGTGCGAGGTCACCATTTGGGAATCAAGTTCTTATATTATCAATAGACAGTGAATGTTCTTAGTAATCATCCTAGGTGGATGTTCAAGAAGAACTCAATGGAGTTCTTTATTGGATTGCAGTCTTACTTATATTACTACTACAGTGGCTGTACTCTAAAGTCCTACAATCACATGTTCTTTCCAGAATGTTCTATGACTATCTGATCTTGTCACATGATTTGACTTGCTAAGTTCCCATGCTATTTATATCTTGATTCTGTTGTATGCTTTGAGGTTTTTGGACTAAGTGTTTGAATGCATGGGAAACCTTTTCCTGTTTGGGGCTCTCATAACACTGTGCTTATTAGCAAGGACAATGAGAGAGTAAGCAAAGAGTGAGATGTCAAGGCTGCAAGGTGCAGGGTTGACAATGGGTATCAAGTTCTTGTATTAGTGTGGGGTCATAAAGACTTAGGCTTAACCAAGGTAGTTGTTCAAAAAGAACTCAATGGAGTTTTTGTTGGATTCTACTAGATACTTATACAAATATTGGATGGTCTATGCACCTATCTCCCACAATTATATGACTCTTACTAATAACTATACATATATTATATAATCCTTCCCACACTATTTATATCTTTCCCACATTGTATTCTTGGATGTTTTCCACCAAGTTGATGAATATATGAGAAATAGTTTTTTTCTTAGGAGTCATCTTATAACAGATAGATTCCCTCCAGCCATTAGTTCAGTTTCCAGATGGTGCTCTCTTCCAGCCTTAGTAAAGAGCAGTGCAAAGAGAACATGCTATAGTAGTTATGTCCCCAGTGCATGAGTAAATACACAAATATGCTACTCTGAAGGACAATGAGAAGTAAGATGGATGGATGATGTTATAACAATATTAGTGAGAGGCTTTAGGTAGAGTATGACCCCTGGGAATGGTGATGGTAAAGGGGGATGAGGACAATTATTCAAACACACTATAGTTGGTATTTTGTTGGTGAATTAAACTGGAAGTTGAATTTGCACTTATTCTATTACTAATGGATGACTAAGCAGCACAGACCTGTGGGAGCCACCATGTCTGGCGATGCAGAAACCAGATAGAACTAATAGAAC
>JAHTMQ010000192.1:0-138161 GCA_019327925.1 Leucocoprinus sp. KB1807203
ATCATTGCTCCTAGAAAAATGAAGAAACTCGATCATATGGCATACTTCACAGACATTCACGTTGATGATCTGGAAGAGACGCCCTGTCAGCCAAATTTCAACCTGGCCTCATCCATGGGCAAGCCAGGAGCGTTAGTGGGCGCTCTTGGAACTGCCACAATCTCCTTGAGATGTTATTCGTATCTTGGAATGAAAAAAATATTGAGGTCACCTTCCAACTCGGAGATAAGTTGTGCGGTGGACTCGGATCTTGTGAAATGGTGATAGGTAAATTCCCTTGCACTGCCACCATGTCCAATCATACTGGGAAGTTAAACCCATCTGGGGAGCGAGTCGAAACCATTGCCTCATGTTGAAAGAGGCTCTATACTTTGAAAATTCTCCTATCTGCTCTTCTGAGAAAAGGTTGTACAGAACTACATGGTTTTTCTCAATTGTAAAATCCAATTGGAAGTCTCCTTCAAATCGAAGTTTATTGCTGCATATACCTGGCTACACATCTGTCTCAATCAAAATAATTCATATTAGAGCGGTCGTCGACGTTTATCGATTTCATCTTGTGATCTCCTCCAAAAATCATGATAATGACGAGGGGAGGTGGATCCAAGAATCCGCAGCGTCCTCCATGTCTTTGAGATCGCGCTCAAATCTGAGAACATTTTTTTTAGCTATCCAGGTTGCGTAGGCCTGGGGGGCGGGGGGTGACCAGTTGAAACGCAGACTAAAGCGTCCGCTCTGAATATCCATTAAGATGCCGTGTCCAAATTCTCCATTGACGATCTTGCGTTGGTCTGCTTCAAGGACGCATGTAAAGTATTTGGTACTGGTAGGAAGACGTGAAAGTATTGTTTCAAAGGCCGTCCCGAACAAATTTTCATAAAACGTATCGTCTATGATATTGTCTATCTGCCGCAGGTCAAGCATGTTCAATCTCAAATGTATGAGGTTATTGAGTTGGAACAGACCATCCCAGAACGACGGGTAACCACGATTGATCTCAAGGTGAGTGAGTCCCTGGAAGATCAGATGGTGTAAAGAGCGATGCTCAGATGGGGAGCATTTCCCATAGGATTGAAAGCCGTCGAAGATTTGTGAACGGCAAGGCAGCAGGATACAACATCGGTTCCAGGGACGTAGCATACTGAGGGTGGATAAAGAGTGCTAAACTCTCGAGGTTTGGGCACAAGGGCAGGATTTCTTTGGCCGTATGGAAATCATCGACCAGGAGTCGCCGGATCAATTTTGTGTACTTTTCAGCCTCTTGTAATGATCGAACTCTGTTCATGAACATAGCGCAACGCAGGCAATGACTTTTTGCATTGGTCTCAGAGGAAATTGCAAGACCTTGAAATAACAGAGGCTCTAACCTGGAGATGTTGTCTCAAAGGATGGTCATATGGGAACAGGAGACACACACCAGATCATGACTTGATATGATACATGTGCCAACTCCACCGCCTTTTGATTACTTTGCTCGAATGCGTCTTCAAATATTTTACGCTGTATGTCAACAGGAAATTGACTGAAAAAATGGAAACTAGAGGGAGAGACCATGATTGCAAATGAGGGTTCGGTGGAGGGAGACAGCCTACCTTGAGGGTCTTTGAAAGTTTTCCGGAGGTCATGGAATGCACGATTCCGGGTGTTAGCGCATTGTCCCTGTGTCATGAGGCTTGGTCACCCATGTTATTTTCTCCATAGTACTGATCTTTTTGTTTCAAGCAAACTAAAGATAGCCTATTGATTGACCAGTATGCAAGACCACTCACACTGACCACGTTTTTGGTGCACCGACAGCACTTTTTTCTTCACCATCAACTTGATCACTTTCGATTATTGACATGGTAACTTCCAGGGCTAGACAGTCCGAGAGGTCGGATACCTGTCCCGAATTAGATCGGAGACTACCACAGAATCGGAGATTGATCTAGATATATCAATGCCGAGGAAGAAATTTATTGTGCCTGATGGTGAAGCGATGCCTCGTGTGTCACGCCTTGACTCCTGTAACGATGTGTAGGATCGGAAAGATAGTTAGATATTTGAGGGTAAAATTATCCGCATAAAGACTCGACGACTCGAATGCGAGTGCCGCAGAAAAGCAGATCACCAGAAACCATCAAATAAATGCAGTATTCTGTGCCGTGACTAAGAACTGAGCTAATCATGACTAAGTTTTAGCTAATATGCCTCCCTCTTTCTTTTCACTCAAAAGTTCAAATAAATTCACTAAAAATTTTAAAAAATTCAGGGAAAATCAGAATAAATCAGAATAAATTTGGAGGAAATTGAACATGTCCCCAAGTTCCTTCAGCACACTTTTTTTACTTTGAATTATCAATAAAATCAGCAAAACTCAGTAAAAATTAAGAAAAAAGAATACAAAACAGACAGTGAGCAAAGTGAGCTGACTGTAACCTTGCAAACTGTTGCAGGAAGGGAGCACAGCGACCTGATAGACAACACTACCCACTGTTACACAGACTATTGTAGGAAGGGAGTGCAGTGTACTAACTTCAATACAATATCAATTCTATTCAGAATTAGTAGAGGGTTCAAGTTGGGCCAGAGGCCCAGATGAAAACCTCGTTGATTCTGACACAGCGACTTAAGTAGCTTACTCAGATCCCCAGATCCCTAGTTCATGGATTTATCAATGGGTATGACATAAAGTCACACAGTGAATATATGGAATCATCAATATAAAATGCAAATGAACAGAAGAAACAACAACTTTCGTTCAAAGTAGTCCTACTTCAACGCTTTCTTCATTTTCTACAACCACCATCATTTTTCAGCAATATCCTCATGACGATATGAAGTAGATCACTGACCTCCTCCATCAAATCCAAATCAGTGGTCTCAATCCTGATAATTTGTCTCCCAAGTGCCTTTTCAATTTGATCCATCTGTTGCCAAGTCTTTTGGTTGTGCACAAAATTGATCGAAATTCCTCTCCTTCCGAAACGCCCCGTACGACCTGAAGTAAAGTTCAGCCATGAATTCTCTTATAATTGTGAAATAAGTTTAAAACGCACCAATACGATGCAAATAGGTTTCCACGTCTGGTTCATCACTGGTTGATGATGTTCCTCGCTCGTTCATCAATGGTATATCATAATTAACTACCATGTTGACTTGTAGAATGTCGATACCACGAGCTACCACGTTGGTCGTAATCAAGACCTTGACATAGGAGAATTAGAAGCACAAGCAAGCAAAGATCACTCACTAACCACGAACCTTGTCTTTGCCTGATCTGAAAGCATCGATGACAGTATCACGCTCTAAAGCGTCCTTCGCTCCGTGCAATGATGCAACTTTATGCCCCTCATCCGTCATACGCTTTGAAATCCTATCCGCCGTGTGTCGATGCTAAACTCATCTATGTATTGACATACGGGCGACTTCAGAAATCAATGCCCACTCACCCTGCAGAATATGATACTCTGTCCAATTGTCAATAAGCTATAAAGTGAGACCAAGATATCATATTTATGTTCCTCATTCTTGCAATCCATGTAGAACTGCCGGATTCCCTCGACACTAAGTTCGTTCTGTTGTAATTCGATTTTATTTGCGTTCGGTGCGAATTTTGAGGCGAACCTGCGGACTAGGTCGGGGAAAGTAGCGGAAAAGAGGATGATTTGTAAGTTCGCGGAACGGGGAAGAAAACTACGAGTATTGCATGGGCAGGCGATACAAGGGTTAAATGGAAGAAGATGAACAAGTAAGGATGACAAGACGCACTTTTTTATTCTCAAGGTCTGATCTCCCAAGCCGTCTTGATCGAGCATATTGTCTGCCTCGTCCAATACAAACACTTTGATACTGTTGACATCAATCACCTTCTTCCTTATTAAATTCGTCATTGTACCAGGGGTACCGACAATAATTTGCGCCGAGATCCTTTTGACATCTTGAGGAAGATGATCTCTAATCGCGTATTCTGTTTGAACCGAGGTATACTTGCCCATTTTGACAATGACCGTCATGATTTGACGAGCGAGTTCGCGGGAGGGGGCGAGGCATAAGGCCTTTTCGAAAATGATTATAGAAGCATCAAAGAAATGGCCAAGGTGAGAGAACGAGATGACGTACTTGAGGCTTATTCAATTTGCAATCCACGCGACTCAACATCGTCAACACGAATGCCGCAGTTTTGCCTGTACCAGATTGGGATTGTCCAATCATATTGGTTGGTCTATAAAGAACATAAAGAATAACAGATAATGAGCTTCGGATCCTCTACGTTAGTGAAAACGCATTGCATCAAACGTACGGATCAGAAAGAAGTAAAGGCAAAGCACGTTCCTGTATCTTGGAGGGCCTGGAAAAATCCATTTCATATAGACCTTTCAACAATTCCGGAGATCTATTATCGCTGATCAGCTCCTCATTCAATGTCAGGAGGGAGCAGACGTACAAGCCCAGCTCCTCGAAAGATTTCGCACTGTACAGCGGCGAGTTGGAGTCTGCTTGTTGGTTTGCAAGGGTAACCTTGAGTTGACATCGTCAGCTTCGAAAACACCAAGTAGGATCAACGACACCTACAGAAACGTCGAAAGTTGAATCAACGAGATCTACGGCAAAAATTCTGATTTAGACAAAGAACAGAGTTTTTACATCTACGCACCTTTGAATTCACTCTTTTCTGTAGCATCAGTGTTGGCGACAGCATCTTTCTTTCCGGGGACATCTACAATAGCCTTCTTTCCTATATCATCCTTCTTTTCTACATCTTTCTTTCCAGGGACATCTACAATAGCCTTCTTTCCTATATCATCCTTTTCTACATCTTTCTTTTCTGCAGCAGCGTCCTTGGTCGCATCAACTAGACGATTCACAGAGCAAAGTTGGTACAGGTAAGATAAAAACTGTAGAATGCGCACCAAAGAATCCGTCGGCGTCTTTCTGCATGAGTAGAACGAGATGAGTGTTTCGAATAAGTGGTGACTCGATCATATCCGATCACTGATCGCATCACAACTGGCGCCCTTGATGTTGATTTTGGTGTCTCTTCTATGATAGAGAGGCCCTTGACAAGTATCTCAATCCTAGAGATGTGGTATATCCTCGGCAGCTTGAACGAAGGATGACCTGTCAATAGTTGATCCGTCTTTTCCAAAGGCTTGGGATACAGAAAAGACTAACTTCCTTCAAAAACATCTAAAAGGTGTTTTCTAGCCCAGAACTGTAGGTATATACATTACTGCGTTGAAGCCTCAACATCCTTTAGAAAGGAGAACTCCCTGCCACAAGTGAAAATATCAGCCAATTCTAAAATTTCAAATCACTGATCATCTGACATTCTAGCGCCATGGACCATGACATGACCTTTCGCAATACGGCGCTCCCTCTCCTAGCCCGTGTCCAAGGGTGCTTATCACATATTGAGCTTGTACATATTCCACATCCGGCATGGCCATTACCGCCACAAGCAACGATACCAAGACCTATACGCATGGCCATTCTTGATTCTTCATTTAACCCCCCAACACTTGCACATTTGGCCCTCATCAACGCTTCGATACCGAGCTCTGATAATATAGAGGGAGTAGAAGCTGATTATGATGCACGGCTATTATTACTCTCAGTAAAGAATGCCGATAAGGTGTTAAAAGCCACCGATGCGACGTACATCCAACGATTACAAATGATGTGTTTATTGTCTAGACACATCCGTTCTTCTACTTCTCCGAACCTAGAGCCTGCAAATGTGGCAATAGGGATAACAAATGAACCTACCTTCGTCCGCAAATCCATGTGTCTCCTTTCATTCCTCCGTAATCGCATTGCCTCCCTGTCATCCACAGAAATACCACAATTAGAACTCGCATTCATCATAGGCATAGACACGCTCGAACGACTCGTAGCTCCGCGCTACTATGATTCCGAGAAATCCATGCTCGCCTCACTAAACCGATTTTTATCCCCGAAAGAGGACAATTGCGTCGTTGTTTGTGCACGACGGAACCTCGCGACCTTTACCAGTGTTGCAGATAAAGGAGTTGAAAGTGTCGGCGAGGATGGTATTCAGGATAGCCTGAAACCTGCAAGACAATTCATTCATTCAGGCCGCATCAAATTCATGGACATTGGCACAGATGAAAGCACGTTCAGTTCCACTACTGTACGGGGTTTTGTGAAAGATTTTGGCATAACAGAACAAGGGAGGAAGCTATGGGGAAGATTTGTGGCTCAAAGTGTCGCGGAATTTATCGTTAGTGAAAGATTATATCTTGATGAATAAATACAAATTCAACGTTATTTCTGTTCGTCCTTCCCTCCTATATGCGCTATAAGCTCATATCACCATGTGCAGACTCATCATATAAAACGGTCTCAACTAAATGAGGGCAGTAGAAAAAAAAATCAAATTGAACCCACTCAATCAATGCATGTATGAGGGTAACATGAAATCTCTTCCAACCCTAGTACTGTGATAAAACATTTATTATAAAACCATCTTACTTTACACGTGCGAAAGAATTAGATATGATCATTGAACAATGTATCTCTCGTGTAGCTTACGCAGATGCTTCCACTTTGTGGTTCCGATTGTTGAGAGTGATACTGAATCCGATACCGATTGCACAAATAATGTAGATGATCACGTAGACCAGGTAACCATGGATGATCTCTTGCCGTATGGACACCGAGAAAAGAGACGACGAAAAAGTGGGAGCCACTGTACGCATCACACAACCCGCCATCTGTGCGAAGCCATTGACCGATCCAATCAACTGCTTGGGTGCCGCTTCGGCGATAACAACTTGGATCGAGGCTTTGTAAAGAAAACGAACGAGTCAATACGGGCATTTGCTCGGGTCAAGATAGTAAAATACGAACCATAGCTCATGTACGCGAAAACCTGGAAAAACAGTTGGGAAGCGATCACCAACCAGCTTCCGACGTAAACTCTCCCATGTCGTTCGGCCAGGAAAGTTGAGAGAGGGAAAGTTGCAAAACACAGGAGATAAAAGACAAATGCGAACTTGAATACCGAAGCTCCTCCAAACTTCCTTATAACCCTACCGGTCGCGTTTATCTGCACCACGGCATTCAAGAAACCCCAGATACCCATGGTCAGGCCAATTTGGAAAGAGGATAAGCCTAGTCCACCGATTCCAACGGGTGTGGACCACATCAGGGGTATGAGAACGGCATAGCACATGTCAATAAGGGCAAAAATAGTGTAGTTGGTGAGGATAAATTGCATTCGTCTGTTCTTGAGCACAGAAAGTAAGGTGATCGATTCCGAAGAAGGTGATTTGGACAATGCAGGTGAAGTTGAGGGTTTCGTGCCATCATCTAGACCTTCTTTGTGATCGGATGGAACATCTTTTGAGTCAGTGTGAGAGACTTCTGACGCTCGCCTCTGGCGATCGTCCTCGGACGGCCTCTCAAGTGCTTGGCGACGAGGTCGTGTCTATTTAAAAACACGGATATTAGTCATTAACTTGGATTCAGTCAGTGATTATATGCTAACCTCCTTCAATCCGACGAAACCAATCACAAATGTAAGGAATGCAACGATGCCAGTAACCAAACACGGCAAAAAATACGGATGCGTCACAAAGAAGTGTCCAAACGAATGCGGCCATCTGGTAGCTGGATTACTTAAAATGCCACCTATGATAGGGCTTTGAAGAAGATCAATATCAATAAGCCGCGCATTTCAGGTATTTCACATACCCGAGTGTGATTCCAGCACTCCACATGATAGGCATCAGGGCGAAAGCATCGCCCATATTCGTCGCATCAGTTAACTAAAACTAATTGTTATCATTCGCTCAGGAGGAGCACATTTTGACTGTCACTTTACCTCAACCATAACAGTCTTTGATACCCCTATGTACATATACTTCTCAGTGATTGCTTCAAGTCAAGTTAGATATAGAGGACTTACCGATGTTGCCATTGCAGATACCTTGTAAGCACCGCGCCAATATCATGGACCAGTAGGATGTGGAACAACCAAAGGCTATCATTGCGAAGGAAAGGCCAAGAGGCCCTAGCAGTAAAACTATTCTTCTCCCAAAGCGGTCAGATAGCCAACCCCATTGAAAGGCCGTGAGTGCCTCTGCAGCGAAGAAAACTGATTCCTGATGCATCCAGCGCACAAGAAAGAGGAGCGTTTCACGATGAATGCACGCCATGGATGTAGAAGAGAAGACTCACAATAACTCCGGCATAGTAGCCAGTCTTCCGGTCGTCGCCTTGGATGATCCCCGTAGCTCGAACAAATTGGTTGACGAAAGGATAGATGACAGAAGCAGTAAGGGGCTCCGCAAACTGTATGAGGCAGACGAGAAAGAGCTGGAATTTAGGCAACGGGGTCCGTGATTTCAGTTCAAGTTTGTCTTGTGTAGTTGTAGGAGGCTCTATTGGAACGCTTTTTTGGTCTACTTGAGTGTCTACCTGAATTTGGTCGTTCATGCCTGTCGGCCCAGATTCGTTTCGCAAAGCAGATGGCTCTGCAGAGTGACTTGTGTGTGAAGCCATTGGAGTCTCGTCGTGAAGGATGAAAGGGACGACAGACAAGACGAGCCAAAGATTGGGCTATTAATCCTTCTTTGAGCACGCTTCGGGCGCGTGGCTAAACCATGGAAGGTTCGTCTTCTCATCTAAGATCCATGATTTCCATTTATGCCCCCTGCATAAATTCGTTTTAGGTCGTTAGTCCCCGACAGAGCATTGCTTCCGGAAGACGTCAAATCCTGGATCACCAGAAAAGGCAACGCAGCATCACTTGCTCTAAGTTGACGACTACAGAACTTGGATAAGCAAGATATCCAGGCAAGATAATGTCAGGTGTAGGTAGCCAGCGGTCTATCAAATCCAGTCTGTTTGACAAGGTCGATGCTATTAACATAAGCCAAGAACATGGAAGGCATGAATAAGCTTGAGGATGGCGCTTGGGTCGCAACGGAAGTTCAATTGCCAAAAGGTCACGTACATGATTCTTGCATTCAGATGGAGACCGTCTGGCAGGATGGATCATGAGCTGGACATGTTGTAATCAACGGATATATATAGCAAGTGGCATCGGCGTATTGACACTATGGCACAAGCCTTGTACAAATCCCAGCTTGCCAGATTATGACATCAATAGATTCTGAGCAATACAAGATGTTACAAACTCCATCATGCAAGAGGACTGTCGAAGGGCCAATGTACCTAAAAGATATAAGAGCTCAGGCGTCACCCAAATGGTAAACGACTGAGGGAATATACTACGGATGCCGTCTTGTATAAATATGCAGGGTAAGTGTAAATATGAGTCATGAAATCCCAGGCCTAGACTGTCGACACTAGCCAAATGACGAGCCGAAGATCGCGCTTGGGTTCAACAGTACTCGTCATAGTTTGTGCTGAAGAAATGAGGGAATGGAAGATGATTGATGTCGTGCATACACACGTTACAACACTTCCAATATTCCTAGAAAATCAAGTAACGGACTACCATGAACCCTCCTTTCGAGCTCTTATTATCTTTCAACGTCAATTTCAATTTCAATTCGATGCTTCATGCTGAGTCTTTCATCCCGTTCTTATCCAAAGTTATCTTAAATTGGGATGTCAAGTGATCTGACAGTGACCAATGCACTTGAAGGGAATGGCAACCTCAGGGGGGATGTTGTCGAGGCACGAAATTTTGTCCATAGCTGATACGACTAGTAGACTTAACAAAGGCATCAAGCAATATGGTTACACTAATAATTGTAACATGAAAATGGGAATTCTATCGTAAGTGTCATTATTAGGAACCAATCACGTTCAGTGCGAGCCCAGTCAGAAAATCATGGAGAATGTGGTCGAGATAAGCACTGAAATGACATGAGGGGTTCAGCACCGATTAAGATGGTTTCGCTTGTCTCGCCTAGCGGCTGGTTGACCGGTCTTGCCCTATCATCAATAGCCGTCCCCAGATGCAGTGTATACGAGTCGATAGTGATATCTGTTGAAACCAAGGAGAAAGATACACGGTCAGATTTGTAGTAAAGATGTCAGAGCGAATTCAACATCAAGATGGATCTATGCTTCACCTGAGTGCGCAATTTGAATATTTTTTTGAGTTTTATCCGCTACGGAACTGGTGGCCCGAGTCCCATTCAGGCTCTTCACAGCTGAATTCTACTACTGCCCGGAATACATCAGGCAAACCAGTACTTGAAAATTCTCATTATTGATCTTTTCTTGCCTTTTCCTTGTAATGGCTTTTGCTCTAACAGCCAGCCAGTCGAGGCTCGAGGATAAAGAGGTCATGATTCAATCATTCGGCGGAGCAAATTTTCAATGATAAAAAACTAGCTACAGATTTGGATGATTAAGTATACTGACTACAACTACTATTACCACTGCCAGGAAATAGAGGGATGTTGAAGGAAGGAAATTGGTGAAAGTGTGCGTAACATCTCTTGTCCTGTGTTCTCAGTCCCGCGTACCAATAAATAAGAATCATCATTTTCAAAATTCGTTTCTCAACCATCCTCAATTGACTTGTTTATCTATCTCGTATGGAAACAGATAAACTAGCAATCACTCTGGCTCGCTTCTCACAGCTCGGTACTCAAACCCAGGCAATTATATGTGTAAAATGGATTATACCTTACATGTACTACTGGGATTGAATCTTTGTAGAAACAGTCTTCAGATACATAAAGAAAAACGAGGAGTATTAATGCGAGTATGATCACATGTGGAACAGGAGTCGAACGAGAAAAAAAGAATTAGCTCACAATTGTTCCACATTCAAAGGACCAGGCTTCCTAGGACTGCAATATCCCGCATCTTCTCATTTTCCACTCCAAACAGACGATATTCCGATAATGATAGAATGTGCTGTAATCGCGCCAGTCCACATGGCAGAGGTTAATGAGAGATGAAGCACCGATGAGCTATAAAAATGCATCTCTCGGGATCGTGTCTTTCACTTCTTCAAAATTCGCGATTGCCCTCTCGAAGGTCCAAGCATTGTTCGTCAAGCAGTCAACGGCATAATTGACGTTCAGTCGTGTACGGCCACAGACCCGCAGAACGAGCGCCTGTTCTGTTGGACGCTATGACAAAATCACACTGGGGAAAGCTCTCAGCAAAGTGTCACGACATACCAAGGTATTAAGCGCTTGTTGTTGTACTAAGGGCAACGATGAGGCTGAGAACTCAGCTGGCCTTGATTTGACCTCAGCCTGCACCGACATCGGTCCGACCCTCCATACGTTGGGATTTGAATAACTCCTAATTGTTAGCTGATCCGACAGGATGACAACATCCCAACCACTCGATCTAGCCCTATGCATGGATCAAGAAAGGATCGGGGTTAAGCGAGAAGAGAGGGCTCACCTTGATCCTTCCGGGGCAGGTGATAAGATAAACGATCTATCAAAGGAGCGCATACCCTGAGAAGGTACTATCAACATGCAGGTGAGATGCGAATAAGGAATTGACGACAGGGATTAGGATAACAACATACGTTCCATGAATTCGCCATGAAGGGTTAACAAAAGTGCACTACCCTCCCCGTGCGGCACGGGGAATGCATCAACAACAAACTTATTCATAGCACCTTGCATGATATGCCTGGTTCCAGGAAGGGCGGCCTGAGCAGCTACAATATTATTTGCTCCGTGTAGATTCCGGACTATCTGATCAAGGCTAATCTCAGACCGATTGAGATTACGTGACCCTCCCTCAGCATTGTAGAGCCAAGGTCGCCACCTAAGTTGTCTCTGGTTGGGCATTTTGAGATGAAGATGCTCGGTGCGGGCACGGGGGGGTATCCCGGTGTTGCAGCAATAGGAGAAGTTCGCTTGTGGATCATAAACATCCACTAATTGGCTCCTCTGTGCATCGAACATCTGGAAGAAACTGCGAAGTGGATCAAGCCATGTTATGTAGAAAACGTTCAGGAAAACCTACCGGAGGAGAAAATTGCTGACAAGGGCTCCGTCGACACCAGAGACAAAAGGGCCGCCCATCTCACAAGGGAATGTGGTGGCACTGGGTTTAGGGACAGTTGACATTGAACCAGGCGCAGAATCAATTGTAAAGCCTATTTGTGTTATTGTTTCAGAGTCCAACACCTCGAGCCCGAGAAAACGACGAGCAACTTCACTGGCGAAAAATTGGCAACATTAAGAAGGGTTGTGGTTAGAAACATACCTCCGATAACGATCTCCTCGTCCGTTATTGTATTCTCCCTCACGCAAAGGTGTCCCTATGAGAACCAATTCCCGCAGACATTTCATAACATTGTTCCCAGCCCTGATTAAATCCAAATCCCTCCATTGCCTGATATCATTTTCCTGCAACGACAGATTGCGAAGTCCTGGGAGGTATCGGCCAAGTGGTATTAAATGAATACCAGAAAGCTTATTGTTTGCCAATGACAAAGTCTGGACCTAGGAAATGATTAGTTACCTGCGCAGATCACAGTGAATGTCTGATGGCCGACCTCTGGGTTGAGTTGAGCAGCGAGCTTGAAAAGAACGGCACTAGTGCGAGTATCTCCTCCATGACCAGGTGGAGTAAGAGAATGCATTTTCACGATTTCGTCATCCCGAATCGACTGTCATGCGTTTAGCAAAACTCGATAATGCTACTGACAGTGAGGCTCATACCTCAAGATTGAGAAAACGTCTATTTGGATCATATCGTTTGTTAACCAATTGTCTCCATGCGTCCACGGTATTTGGTCCGTCAACCCTGCGTGGTCCATCAACCCTACGTGGTCCGTCAACCCTGCGATCTACTCTCCTCCATTGTAGTCGTCCGGAGTATGTAGGAAGTGATCCGCCAGGCCTTGAATCAAGAGAGGCATGTGGCAGTGTCTTCGTTCTGATGGCAAGCTGAGAAGGTATCAGTAAACATTATCTTGAGTGGAGGGATGGAAAGGGATGAACGACGAGAGCACTGCTCAGCCGTCGGGGAGAAAAGGAAGAGTGATGATAATTACCGATCGTTGCGGGCCCAAAGTCTGTTCCTTCGCTGATTCATTGGGGCGCGGTCTCTTACGGGTGAATTTCTTGCCTCCTGGTCTGCCCTTTTCGACATCGTGCATCCCATCGCGCACCCGAGTGTCTGCATCCGCCGGTCTCGCATTGCGCAAGGCGATGTCTCTAGACCCAGAGGCCCGGGGTGGTGTAAACATAATGAGAAGTCGTTAACGTGTGGATGGTGGTTGACGACAGAAAATGGTAAATGGACCGCAAGGCAGTACAAGTACCCAGGCTTTCCCACGGACACAACTGCATCACGAGACACTAGAAACTATATTCTGCCCACAAGGTGCCTACAGAAAATGAGTCGAACGCCTACTCCTCTATCTCCCAACACTCAGGCTCATCCGAGAATAAAGCAAGGTCCTTGGTAGACACCGTCACATTCCTGTAGCTCTGGTACAACCAGGACACTCCCCTTGTGGCTCATTGCTTCCGCAGTGGAATAATCACCTCCATCGAGTGGTAAATTTCCTTCTGGCAAGACGGTAACTCGCTGTATGACAGCTGTAAACTGGTTCAATCCGGTCCGTTTGTCATTCTGGTGGACCGTCACGGGAGTTGATACTGTGCGTGACTGTGTGGAAATTGCAACATCATGTCCGATAATGGAAAGGGTTGAGTTCATTTCATCATCTGCTAAGAACTGTCTCGAGCCTTCTTCAAGGACCCCAGAAGCATTATCACTTATAATGCAAGAACTGACATTTTGAGCAGCTTTGATGGCATGACCTGTTGTCTCAAAGAATTTGTTTGCGTCCAACCCTGGTTCTGAGAATGATAGAATCTCGTCTGGCCGGCTTTCGAGATAAAATTCATCTAGGCCAGAATTTCCATGAATCATGTCAGAAATGTTTTCGACTGCTCCAGCAACGCAACCATTGCCACCGTTACGGTCCAAGAACAAAGCAATCGGAGATACTTCTGCCCCTTCAGAGCTCTCGGCAATAGGGAGAGAAGACGGAGCAATGTCATCTAGAGATTCATCTAGAGGAATATCACTCGGGGGAAGATCGCTTTCGAAAACAACTTCATTTTGTTGATCATTATTTTCTCCTTGGATAAATTCTGGTCTTTGATTTTCCTTGGGGAAACACAGGCAGTCCTTCTGCAAACCCAATATCATGCCGATTCGTCCCCAGGGATCGGGAAATTCCAGTAAATTCATGCATTTTCGGTCCACAGGCATCTCAATATCACCTGATTTTTCCTTTTGAAAATACAGCCACGAGCCATCTTGTGATCCCTGCTCATGCGATATCTCGTCGTCATCAACTTGGAGCTGCCTTTGATATTGGGGAGATGATCTTGAATTTATAGTTTGATGTAGAGGACCACAAAAAAGACTCAACAACGGCGAATTCAAGTCACTCAATGACCAATCAGTGTTTCCAGTGATACTCGCATTGATATTGTTTCCAAAGGTTGGAAACTTCGAAGACATCGTGTCGAAACAGCTTCCATACTCCTGGGGAGACGCCGACTGGGTCAAACGTGGGCGATTGTCGAGCTGTCTGGGAGCAAGTCCTGAAGACGATTGTTTTCTACTTGATGAAAAAGCTTCATGGGCAGAGGTAACTCCGTAATCAGGTTCAGACTGTGAGATCATCGGCTACCAGTCGCGTGAGATCGCATGAACTACATACTTCTGAAAGATAGTCCATAATTTCTTCACCACCTTCAACTTCGTTGTTCTCAATAGCAATAGATGAGAGTGATAATGATTCCGAACGAGATTGTTCTCCCGGTGATAAACCAGAGAGACCAGCCAAATCTCGCATAGCAAGTATACGACTGATAGCAGCATTTGATGAAAATGCTTTAATCCTTCAGCTATGGTGCAGAATGCCAAAATCATGAGCTCAGAGCATGACAAACTCACGCTCAAGGGTATCCAGTTGCTGAAGTAGCTTGGACTTGGCTCGATTGAACGAAGACGAGGATATCAAAGACCCCTTTGAGTGAGGAGAAGATGTCGATGTTGTGAAAGCCAAAATATTGTCTATTTTCCGTTTCCTTGAGATAGACGGTGTCGACTTGGGTGACTCGGGGTTATATGCATGATCCACTTGCAGCGATTTTGTCCTCTTTACGTGGTTTAAGTCAATGGACATGCATGCTATTGAAGTCCCAGATGTCTTTACTCCTGTGATCTCCCATGGCAATAGACGAGGCTGGACACCCAGACCCTTTGAGAGAAGATTAAGCCTTCGGCGTCCGAAAAACTCTTTCTGAACTTTTCCAGATTTGTCCCTAGTCCTGGCTTTGGCAGCATTTCTGAGTGTACTACGTCATCTGAGCCTCTGTATATAGAGCATAGAATACACACCGCCTTCCACCCATATAATTTGCTCCAACCATGGTGCAACGGATTGTTATGAAACAGGAAGTAAACTCCGGATTGACATTGTAACATGATCAAACATCTCAAAATAGTCTACATCTCCAAGATCTTGTCGACCACTGAAACTTTCAGCAAGAAACCTCCAGTCATTTCACAGTATTTTATAGCAGGTGCCATCAGTAGGACTTGAGCCATATCGATGGCATGGCCGATGTCTGAGGCCGTCAAAAAATAGATAAAGGACAGGGATCATAAACAATACTCACCCTCTAATACCAGGGCCTAACTATGACATTTCCGATGCTTATGATGATGTAGACCAGATCAATTGCAAGGCAGAGGCAAGGACGGGTTGGACAAAAGAGAGGATTATGATGTCATAAGCGTGATCTGTTCAAAGATTACTTCTTATTCACTCCCACTTTTCTTCTGTTCTCTATTTCCCAGTATTTATGGTTCTGGAAGGCAGGAAGGGAAGGAAAGTGGAAGAAATAAAAGTAGTAACCAATAATACAGATTCCAAGTTGGTAACATTACTTTCCAGACACCTTAGGTCCCCTGGGAATCACTGCCCACTTATATGTCATTGAACGAGTTCAGTTCCTGCTTTAGAAGATAGTACTGGTACCTGTTTCCCAGAAGAGTCCAAAATAAGTTCAGAGACCTTCGAGTTAGTCATATACATTTGGACCTCAACTCGACAGTGAGGCCAATGCCTCTTATGAGGAATAGTGCTTTTTTACATTTGCTTCTATTTCTCACCATCCACCAATATATGTGTGCTCTTCTGAAGCAATTCCCCGTGAACGCCTCTCTGGTCCTTTCTCAGATAATTGACCATGATTTCCCGGTGTTTTCTTGGGCTCTCTGCCCTCTTACTGAGCCTCGGCTCAAGCACAGCTCAGGACTTGGACATCCACTTACACACAGGCACCTTTCGTGGATCATTGACACCGGACGGTGACGTAGAAAAATGGCTGGGTATACCCTTTGCTGAGCCACCCGTCGGAGAATTGAGATTCAAAGCACCTGTGGCCATCAACAAACGCTCATCTGCACTCAAGAATGCAACTACATTCGGCAATGCCTGTCCTCAACCGCGTGGAAACCTCGGTGCGCCGATAAGTGAAGACTGTCTCTTTCTGAATGTGTGCAAAAATAATCATTTCTCTTGTATTGTCTTTGACATCTTTCTTACATAGGTGTGGCGCCCTGCAGGCCATTCGGATGAGAAACTACCTGTCATGTTCTGGATTCATGTAAGTTCTCAAGAACATATCTACTCGAAATGGTGTCTGATTATTCGAAGGGAGGTTTCTATATGATCGGGTACCTAGTTGCTCAATCTTCGTGAAGAATCATTCAGACTCCATTTTATAGTGCAGCGTCGGAACCTGAATATGAAGCAACAGGTACGCTTTAGAAATAATTTCATGTCAAACTCACTTTGGCTACTAGAACTCGTTCGAAGAAGCATTGCAATAAAAAAACCCATGATTTTCGTCTCAGCGTGAGGGACGGGCTCTTGACTGTAAATAGGCACACCTTGCTGATACTCTATTACTAGCAACTATCGCGTGAACACTTTTGGCTTCGTGGGTCTGAGTCATTAATACTAAAGAAATTGATGCTGATAATGGTATAGTTATCCAGTACTCACCAACCCCCTCAGGATCTAAATGCTGGCCTCTGGGATCAGCGCGTGGCTCTCGAGTTTGTTCAAGATAATATCGCTGCATTTGGTGGAGATCCGACAAAGGTACACTTCTCTCTCCGCCACTGATTATGTGTAGGACTTAACAAGGTATCCAGGTTACGATTTGGGGACAAGTAATTTGATTTTCACTGGGCACCTATCATGAAGACAACTGATTTATGTAGTCGGCAGGGGGTGGAAGTGTCATGGCTCATTTCATTTATCCCCCTGATCGCCCTCTTTTCCGAGCTGGGATAAGTGACTCCGGCGTTGGTCCGTTGTACGTTGATTTCACCAGAAACGAGATCAATGTCACTCAGATCATTGTTTCTAGTAAAAGCTCTCCTCCTGCCTCGACATACGATAGGCCCGGACTTCCATTCAACTGTCTCCTAATTCAGACCGGATGTTTAGGTGATCCGAGTCCTGTGGATTGTCTTCGCAGGGTTCCATTTGAGGTGTGTAGATAATGAAACTCCCATTTAATCTTTCGGACGAGATTGTGGTATCAGACTCTTCTGAACATTTCCAACGCCATGGTATTAGCTACTCTGAACGATCAATTATGGCAACCTTCTGTTGGCCCTCCTGGAAGCTTTGTTACGGAAGTCGCTTCGAGCAAGATAATGAGGGGAGACTTCCTTCACCTACCATTCATGGCTGGTACGAATGTAAGTGCTGTTCGGGTGAAGGTATTTGATAAATGACCGATGAGTGTTTTAGGTAAATGAGGGCACAATTTTTAGCACTACGCTTCGCAACCTCAACTTGACAGGTAAAGCACAAGATGCTGCCTTCGACAACTATGTTCGCGAGCTTGTTATCGATAATACTACAATCACCCAAGATGTATTGGATCGCTTCAAAGAGCTCTTCCCTGCAAATGATCCTACACTCGGAGCCCCTTTCAACACAGGGGATTCCTTGTTCGATAGGGGTGAAGCGTGGTATACTGTTCAAATGTTCCTATCTGTGAGACGTTTACTCTTTGAACATGGTGCCTTGCGTCAACCCATGTTCGCGTACTACTTTACGGAATTTGTTCCTGGCGGTGACCCGATTCGTGGAGGTAAGTCTTATACTGTAACATCAAGCAAGCGACTGATTCGAATTGGAATTATTCAGTCTTCCACGAGTTGGAGCTGGAATTCCTTTTTGGAACAGAGTCCCTTCCATCTATAGAAAATGAATTCTCGAGTCAGATGCAAGACTTTTGGATCAATTTTGTTAATGATCTTGATCCCGGAGGTGTGTCAATACTTGTCCAGATTTCACCACTGCTCGCAAGAGATGACCCATGATAAAGGTGGCTGGCCTCGCTATGACCTGAACAGTAAGCAGGTAATGCAACTCCACAGGGACAACCTGACCCATATCCGCGACGGTGAGACTTAGAGTTCTGGCATACGGTTGATGGCTAATCGTCCCCTTCCAAAGACTGGGATGAAGAGAAGACTGAATTCAGCAATACCGTGAGAGTGCTTCGCGAGTTCCAAAAATGAAGTCTGGGAATTGGTAGCCTAAGAAGTACTAAAGAGTTAAGCAAAACTAGTGCACGAGTCAATTGAAGGGTTTCTTGTCACAATCGATCGATAATCTACCGATAGTTTCCGCAGTAGATCAATTCTCCGGCAGGACGCTATCCTCTTTCGAGATAACGTCAAGCTTTTAACATCCGACTTCTTCATAACCGAATTATGCCCTTGGTAGGAGCGGAAGCTGTAGCCGAGTCACGCGGATCGGATCATAAAAAATCAATACATGAGAATGAAAAGGTAGTCCGGTCGTCCATAAAATGCTTTCCCCCGGTGCCATTTAACTTTCCGTCTCCCCATTTCCTTGTTCGGTGCTTGCCGCCCAGCTCTCGATTTTGTGATCGACATGGTTGATGTTAGTCAGCAAGGAAACGTGCATCATGAGCCTGCAAAACCGTTCTCTACTAATGTGCAGGCTGAATTCCGAACTACAGATGTTGGAGAGGAGTTGCGAACACCATTACCCAAGTTCCAGCTTTTCCTCACTCTCCTCATCCAATTTGCAGAACCTATCACCGCTCTCGTCATCTATCCTTTTGTCAACCAATTTGTGCGAGACATTGGAATCACCAAAGGTGATGTCAGTAAGACTGGTTATTATGCTGGTATAATTGTAATACTTCCACTTCTATTCCTCGTTGTGATTGCGTGAACTGAGCTTGTTCGCTCTAGGAGTCAGTTTTCTTCTTCGCCGAGGCCGCAGCAGTCTTCCATTGGGGTTGGCTGTCTGACCGCTTTGGGAGAAGACCAATACTCCTGCTGGGACCTCTAGGTCTGACCTTTGCAATGCTTGGGTTTGGTTATTCGACGATGTTTTGGTCTATGGTTGTTTCCCGGTGTATGCAAGGTATTTTCAACGGCAATATCGGTAAAATTTTTGGGTTTAATCAGGCTGGTGCTGAGAGATGTGTTGATAGGCGTCGCGAAGACTGTTATGATTGAGGTAAAGTGAGGTCTGCCTTCAAAATATGAGCAAGTAATGACAATCAATTTAGTTGACTGATTCAACCAATGTTGGCGATGCCTTTGCCCTGATGCCGCTCATGTGGAGCGTTGGGAGTACTATTGCGTACGGTTCATCGCTTGGATCCTCAGCATTGCACTGCTAATAAATTTTGAAGCCCACTTATGGGCGGTGTCCTGAGTAATCCAGCTACTAGATGGCCGGACGTCTTCGGCAGTATTACTCTTTTCAGAGAACATCCATATTTTTTGCCCTGTGTCGTTGCAGCAAGCCTTGCCTCATTTACATTTGTGATTGGTTTTATTGGGCTCAAAGAGGTGAGTATCAGCATATCCTAGCACCCGGAATCTTTATCTCGTCATTCGTCTAGACACACCCTTCTTTCTCCAACACCACAGATCTTATCAACGACCAAGAGAGGAAGCCAAAATTGACAATTTCGAAAGTCAGTTCCACTGACACTTTACTTGGTCATGATGATCCCACAAATTATGGATCCACTTCAACCCGCTGTCCTTCACCTACATTGTCTGCGTCCTCGATAGACTCAGGAAAAAAGCTTGCAGATTTCGTTCCAGAACCCGTTACCTTACGCTCTGCACTCAAATCCCGAACAATGCAATTTATCATTATTAACTACGCCTTCCTCGCTTTCACAGATATGTGCTACTCTGCACTCAACCCACTTATACTCTCCACACCCATTCAATCCGGTGGATTAGGCCTCAATCCTTATCAGATTGGTTTAATCATGGGTATCTGGGGCTTTGTCAATGCCTTTGTGCAAATAAAATTGCTTGGAAGAATTCTCCGGAGGTACGGAGCTCCCTCGGTTTATAGACTTGCATACACCAGTCAACTCGTCTGCTTTATGTCATTTCCTCTTTCGACTAACTTTGCACGACGGAATGGGAGTGTCGGATTTGAATCTTGCGCCGTGATTCTGATTCAACTGTCCTTCCAGTTCATTTATTCCATGGCATATGGTGCGTACAAGTTTTTCATCTGGAAAGCCCTAACTAACACAACAAAGGTGCAATTCTTGTCATAGTCGCTCAATCGGCTCCAAAGCCAATAATGGGATCTATCAATGGTTTGGTGCAGATGACTGGGTGTTCAATGCGAACCATTGCTCCAGCTTTTGCTTCTTCTCTGTTCTCGATATCGATACAAGAACAGATTTTCGGCGGATATCTCGTCTACATGGTCATCTTCTGCATCGTTTCAGTCGGCATTGGCTGCAGCAGGCATTTGACAGATCAAAAGTAGTCTGCTTAGAATCTCGTTGATTTTGCTGCTTGAACCTAAAAAAACCATATCTACAAGTTGCTTGGTCCATTGTCCATTGTTACCGTGCTCATGATGACTTGAACAATTTCTAGTAACGTCTATCCTTTTTGAAGGCTCATTCTTTATATGAAATTGCATGGGCTGTATCCGTAACTATTTGTATTACTCATTTCCTGTTTAGGACTGTCCCCATCTACTAACGAAAAAGCTAGTCATTTTTTTAACCAACAATCTGTAGTGCAGGGCTCGAACACAGTCCATGGCAGATTAATTAGTACTTTAAAAACTAGAAATATAGATGTCTACACGGTCTCACAAGTACTTAGTGCATGACAATGGGAATTACGGTCTCACCTTAGACATCTTACAATATGGCAGATGGTTGAGGTTAGGAAAATGCAATGCATGACATATCTACGTGTGATCTCTCTATACTATCAACTGCGTTATGAACCTTGGGTGGGACCACCACCACACTGCTCAGTGGAAGGACAAAAGAAATCATTGAACTCACCATAAGTACTGCAATTTATAGTCTTTACAATTATCTGAATGCCAGGTTTCAAGGCTTTTATATTATATTTCAAGTGGACTGGGACTAGGCATCGGTATTTTCTGAAGGGAGGCAGGGTAAATAAGGAGAGTGCACGGGTGAAACTTAACAATCTTAAGACAAGTACCTGAAGTCCGAACGAAGTGGGTCGAATCATTAAACTAAAAACTACACACCTGAAGTCAGAACAACTAAGAACAAGGATATAATGTCTCAGACGTTGCACTATGTGGTGAACGACTGAGATTCTACCTTCTATACTACGAGTACCTGAGACAAAGGCGACGTCACAATGATCTAGTAGGGAAAAATAATAGAAAAGGAAATCACTAAGCCATTCTGGTGTGCGCTCGTCCTACTGCAACACGCAGTGAGTCGGACTTCAGCGAAAGTGAGTACTACTTTTTATATGGCTGAGAAGAGAGTACGATGACTAATATTCATAGGAGTGAACATGAATCGAAGCCGGTAATTGAAAGTAATCCGAGCCGGCCTCGAATGGCACCCGTCGACATGAGCTTGTGACTTTCTCTAGAAAGTAAAGATATCCAGACCTGCTTCTTGAAAAACGTCGGAGCCGGATGATTAATTGGTGTTGAGTCATAGGAAACAGTCCCATCCCAGGGCGCGCCTCATGCTTCGGCATCGATGTGAACTCTTAAACACCACGTCAAGAAGTATGAAAAAACTTCTCGACGGCCGACCTGACACAACTTCACTGAATACTGATGGGCATTAGGACTAACACTACTTCCAATGTTCTGCAGTCATTTTAATCATACAAGAATCCCTCTATTTTCAAATAATTTCGACAAGATCTTGGAGGCGGCCTAAAGGGGGATGATCATACCATGCGAATCTGAAGTATTGTCGTTTTCGGTTCTGATCCCCGGACGTCTATTTTATGACAAAAGATAAATTAATTCTCCAGTCATATGGATATGGTAGCGGTTGATGACTAAATGCCTTCCTTCTCATTGGCTTGAAGCGGACGTTGTGAAGGAAAGATATAACTGGACCGTAGGGGCGACTTATTAACAACACTGCTCTCTGAACCTTATAAATGTCCTTATGGCTCACAAAATTTAATCTCAAGACCCAGGTCCAAATTTCTTTGATCTATGCCTCACCCGATGATACTCGCTGTCCTTGTCCTTTGCTGTGCCCTTTCAAATCACAGCTTTCCCGGTTTCCTCTTTTCCAGCTCACCGCTCACTTGCCGGACTCTCCCCCGAGCAACTGGATATGATTCTTCCAATACTTTCAGTTGCTCCTCCTGAAAATCCTCCAGGCCCGCTCAACGATACATCTGCGAAACTGGTAAACGATGCTGCTCATCCTTGGATGTCCCCAGCACCAAGTGATATGCGAGGTCCTTGTCCAGGTCTCAATACTCTCGCATCTCATGGGGTAAGTTATTTGTCCCCCTCTTCTTCCATTATTTTGTCATGGACCAGTTAGTATCTCCCCCGAGATGGAATTGCTACTCCAGCCCAGATCATCACTGCTGCGATGGAGGGTACGTCTTGAGTTAGATCTAAGTACCGAGTTTGAACTAATGTAGATCTCCTCAGGATTCAACATGGAAAATAGCCTTGCCAAATTTGTCACCTATGCGGCGCTCTTAGTCGATGGGAATCCTGTCACCAATCTCATGAGTATTGGAGGCAAGAGTTCTCTGACTGGTCAAGACCCCCCCTCACCCGCAATTGTTGGTGGTTTGGATACGCATGCCGTATTCGAGGGTTAGTTTTCTTCATTCAATATCTCAAATGATAATGACAATCGCCATTGACAGGTGATGCAAGCATGACCCGTGGCGATGCATTCTTCGGAGACAATCACAGTTTTAATCAAACGCTGTGGGACGAAGTATGTTGCCCTAGCATTCTTTTCATAATTCTGGTCTGAAGGGTTTTAGTTCGTAGAACTCAGTAACCAGTTTGGGGCTGGAAAATACAACCTGACAGTTGCTGGAGAATTACGCTTCCGCCGAATTCAGGATTCAATAGCCACCAACCCAAACTTTTCCCTTTGTCGCACCGCGCTACTTCACTGCCTATGCCGAATCCGTTTTCCCTCTCAATTTCTTCATTGATGGCCGCCAGACTGATCAACAATTGGATCTGACGGATGCTCTTGGTTTCTTCCGTGACATGAGATTTCCCGATGATTTCTTTCGTACTGGACAACCATCAGGCGGTGATGGGTTTGTGACTGTGGCTGCTGCTCACCCAATCCCACCTGGCGGCAACAATGGGGACCCTAAATAATTACACTCCTGACCCCACTTCCGCCGACTTCTCCTCAGTTTGTTTACTTTATACCAATTTCGTAAACAAGACGATCAAAGGCCTATACCCCAACCCAACAGGGGTATTACGGGAGGCGTTGAACAGGAACCTGAACTTTTTGTACGAATTCCTTGATTCTATTTGCCCTCAGGTTTTCCCATACGGTCAGTAATTGGGTGATAGTTTCCAAAGTCAACTTGAAGGACGTTGACATGACTGGGATCCTATATCTTTTAGCATTAAAGGGTTTTCTATGTATTAGGGAGTCTTTGGTTATTTGTTACCAGAAAGTATATGACTTTTGAAGTTATTAGCTCGAGGGAGTAAAACAGATAAGCTGCGATCCTGGGGCATTTAAGGAAGCAGGGGTCAAGTTGACAAGAGCACAATAACAATGAGAGTGGCTATGACAGGTGGAACACCTATTCCACAGATTGGAACAATTGTGATAAGATAAACTATCTGGATCTTCATTCTTGAGTAATGTTGACTAAAGCCCTGCTGAAGTAGATGCCAAACAGGAAAATGATATAGAGCACCACATAGACCAAGTTACCTCCAAGAATCCGCTCTCGAATAGAAAACGAAAACAAAGAAGACGCAATAGTCGGAGCAAGGGTGCGCATAATACAACCCGCCATCTGTACGATGCCATTCACGGATCCCATCAGATGTTTGGGAGCAGCTTCTGCGACAACGACTTGAATCGATGCTTCAGCACATAACTAAATCAGCACGGATCTAATCAGAATATTGTGGTGAATACGAACCGTAACTCATGTACGCAAAAATGATGAAGAACAGCTGAAAACCGATCACTATGCATGATCCAATTCCAACGCTTCCATGACACCTTGCAAGATGAGTCGAGAAAGGGAATGTCAAGAAACCCATAAAGTACGAGAGGTATGCAAACTTGTATACCGAAGCTCCTCCGTACTTCCTGATAACTTTTCCAACAACGTTGATTTGGATAATGGCATTAAAGAAGCCCCAAATACCCATGGTCAAACCAATTTGATACGGGTTCAGGCCAAGTCCACCAGTTTCGATGGATGTGGAATAGATCAGAGGCAAAAGGACCACATAGCACATCTCTGTAAAGCAAACGAAAAAGTAGTTGATGATAGCGAGTTGCATCCTTCTCGACTTCAGCACTTTGCGCAAGGTGACAGGGTCTGGGTTTGGATTCGAGGGTGTTCGATCTGCTGAACCCTCTGAGGGGGGAGATGAATGGTGGTGAGTTGATGTAGACGTTGTCCCATAGTCTGGTGCATCATTGTGTCCCAAGAGGTTATCTGTTAAGGTGGCATTCGAGGCTTCTGAATCTTGTGTGCCGCGATTCGGGTTTCCAATTCGAGTAGGGTGTGTCTGTTTAGAGATGGGTATCAGCAATGAAGTCATATCGATGTTCAATGGGACTCGCCTCTTTCAATCCTAGGAAACCAATGACAAATGTGAAGAAGGCAATACCTCCGGCGACCATACAGGGCAGGAGATACGGATGCTGTTTTAGGAGAGCAACTTTTCCGAAGACCTCAGGCCATCTAGTAGATGGATTACTAAAAACGCCACCTATCACTGGACTTCGAAGAATTTTGATACTGATTAAACTATAATTTGGATGATTGCACATACCCCGTCGTAATTCCACCACCCCACATGAGAGGAAACAGCGCAAAGGCATCACCAATGTTAGTTGAGTCAGTAATCTGGAGTCTATAGTGAGGAGCTGACCCAAAGAGAGTGAAGTGACAGCTACTTCACCTCGACCATGACAGTTTTCGAAACGCCTAGGCACACGTTCTCAGTGAGTGCTTCCTATGGACTTGGAAAACCAACCGATGTTTCCATTGAAGATGCCTTGCAGACACCGCGATAGTACCATTGGCCAGAAGGATGTTGAATACCCAAACCTCAACATAGCAAAAGTAAGACCCAGAGGCCCAAGCAATAGAATTGGTCTTCTCCCAAAGCGGTCAGATAACCATCCCCATTGGAAGACCGTTGCAGCTTCCGCAAAAAAGAAAGCCGATTCCTAACAGGTGCATTAGACAAATGAACACTCAGTCCACGCACTGCCTCCTAAGTGAAAGTTAGAGCACTGACAATGACCCCAGCATAGTAACCGGTTTTTCTGTCATCCCCTCGGGTGATTCCGGTATCTCGCACAAACTGGTTGACGAATGGATAGATAACGGACGCAGCAATGGGTTCTGAGAATTGGATGAGGAAAACGAGGAAGAGCTGAAATTTAGGCAATGGTGTCCGTGGTTGGTCCTTGGCATCCGGTGACTTCTTGTATCCACTTTGTACGGCCGGGTGCTCATCGTGCTCAACCTCTTGACCCGGTTGAGTGTTAGATAGAATAGTATCAGTCATCACAGGGAAAAGGACAGTGTGTGCAGCAGTATACCTTGAATGGGGGAAAGTAGGCATAGATCCTATTTGGGTGCACTTTATACGACAGGGAATAGTGCGATACCTTCTTTTCCTCCGCCGAAGTAGATGAATTTACGTGATAACGTATCCCCTTTCCGCATCGTGCTTGGAGCTGCTTTCAATGTCAATTAGGAACCAAAAATGCTATCTGCTATCGACAATGAGTGCGAGTTAGAACAACCTGGATCCTTTTTTCTACCATGTTTGCTTCTTCCAATCCCAATAGAGCATGACTGAGAAAACTTGGAGTCCAACCTATCCACGATTCATTAATCGTCGAAATCACGCAGGTCACAAAATTCTAATTTAGCGGACCGCCCGTCACTCAAAACTCGTGCCATATCATACTAAACACCACCCTCCAGTCCAATACCGGCTACCTGCAAAGACACCTGCAAAGATATCAGGAGCTCCAAAATTGGACATTGGCCTTGACTTCCCAACGGGTCAGGACTTGGGATTTCGTCTCAGAGGTACTGGGAATCATGGGTTCTTGTGAATCAACGTTACGTTACCTCAGCGGGTCCGCACTCAAGCCGCCCTTCTTCTAGCACCGATTTGGCTTTCTAAGGCTACTAGCCTCCGAAATCATTCTCATGGACAGACAAGCCTATTGTAATGAACTGGCGCAATAGATATGTCCAAGCTCCTTCTATCATTCTATCGACTCCTCCATTCCACTCACACCACCATCCTTCCATTGCCTCTCCACTCTTCCAACACCACCACTCTAGCCGACTCATCATTGATATGACGACACCTGTCACCTGGGGCCACAAGCTAACACCGAGGAATGTAGAACAGGCTTATATAGAGTCCAGTTCCACTATTCTCCCTCAGCCGTCTACTCGATCCCGAGACGTCTGAGATATTAACTGAATAAAAAAGCCGACTTACGACATCTGTAAACCCCTCCATGATCATGCTCATACCTGACTTGCACTAGAGAGCGGTTTTTATCCAATAGGTTGCTTATACTGACTTGGGAGAGCTATACCAGGTGGGCGTGTAACAAGCGATAAAGACACCGCAGCTACGACTATCGACAGAGGATTATGAAGAGAGATGTAGAGAAAGGATTAGAGAAAACACGTAATTGATTCACTTGAAGACTTAGAGAACAAGATCTTTCGCCTCTCTGCGTGATGGATTACATAGTTCAGGAATCGCCTGTCGTGCTTGGGTGTGACGATACTGGGCAACTACATGACCATGAACTGGTAAATAAATATGCAAGATGTGGATATTATAGGTTGAAATGCTGGATATTGATTTAATGCGTCACAGACACGACCTCTTGCGATCCTGCAATGAAAAAGACATAGTGGATACGTCAAGGACTGGAAAACGTGGCCAATCCCCCGATTCTACTATGGTCAGATCGCAGCTGAATGCAAATGTTGTCTTCTGATCAATCAATCAATAAGGTGTGAATTGTTTCAACGTACTGTAAGATGAAATCAGAACTTTGGACAGTGCCCAAATGATCACCATACACGAAGTGATTGATTTTGGTGCATTTTCAAGGCCTGCTGACAAGATGTACTGATTACCAGGTTCCTCCGAACTCAACAGAGTTCCAAAACAGGAATTTGATGCATCTGTAGTCCCGACATCAACAAGTCTTGTTCATTGCGTATTGATTGTCCCAAATATACAAGTAATGACGGTGCAGTGAACATGCATTGAGAAAATAGCTCTATAGATTATGGAAAAAAGAGGCAGAAAGCTACCAGTCACAGGGAATTGGGCATATTATATACACTTTTAAAAATATTTTTTCACCTCCAAAAATGCGCCTTCACAGCAACGAGAGAAATAGATCCCCGATGGTTGAGTAGAGATGTAGTAGATCCCCGCAAAGCATGCACATAACTGATAGCGATATTTGATGAGAAGGCTTTACTCCGAAGATTAAAAACTCACGTTCAAGTCGCTGAAGTAGCTCAAACTTGATGCGTTTGAATGAAGAAAACCCCTGTAAGATGTTAATATTATGGAGTTCAAAACATTGTCTCTTGTCCGTTTCACTGAGGTAGACAGTGCCGACTTGGATGACTCGGAGTTATACATGATTCACTAGCGATCCTGTCCTCCTAGTTCAAGCCATGCTACTGAAGTCCCAGACATCTTTACTCCGGTAATTTCTCGTGGCAATAGACGAGGAGAGAAGATTAAGTCTTTGACGTCCC
Source organism: Leucocoprinus sp. KB1807203 (assembly GCA_019327925.1). Lineage (NCBI taxonomy): Eukaryota > Fungi > Basidiomycota > Agaricomycetes > Agaricales > Agaricaceae > Leucocoprinus > Leucocoprinus sp. KB1807203. The sequence goes on from JAHTMQ010000192.1 coordinate 28,315, forward strand.
AACTCTTTCTGAGCCTTCCCAGAATTATATCTTGACGCAATCATCTTTCAAGAGCGGCATTTGGGTCCCGGCATCTCTTGGCGCGATCATGGTAAAGTTTATTATGCCGATTACAAAACAGGAAGTCAACTCAGCAACGTAACGTGATCAAATATCTCACCTCCAACACGATCCTCGATCTTCTTGTCTTGTTGAATACTGAATATTTCACCAAGAAATCCCAAAACCTTTCATGATCTCTAATCTGGTGCCATCGCCCCAATAAAATCAAAGGCATGGCCGTCGTTCGAGGCTGCCACCTTAGATATTGAGCATAGATCAAAGACAAGAATGGTAAATGATATTGGCCCTCTATACAAGGAATTAGGACCTGACTGCAAAATTTCAGATGTTGTGCAGACTAGAATGATAGAGGCAAGAATAGTTGGATAAAAGAGAGGATTATGGTGTCATAAGCATGTTATCAATTTGTGATCTGTTCAAAGATTATTGTTGATTACTTTTTTATTCACTCCCACCTTCCTTCTGTTCTCTATTTCCCAGTCTTTATGGTTCTGGAAAGCAGGAAGGGAAGGAAACTGGAAGAAATAAAAGTAGTAACCAATAATCTTACAGATTCCAAGTTGGTAACATTATTTTCCAGACACCTTACGTCCCCTGGGAATCACTGCCCATTTATAAATTCAGTTCCTGCTTTAGAAGATAGGGCTGGAACCTGCTTTCACAGAAGAGTTTCAAAATAGGTTCGGTGATCCTGGAGTTATTCATATACATTTGGACTGTCATCATGGAACCTCGACAGTGAGGCCGATTCCTCTTATGAGGAATAGTGGCTTTTTCAAGTTTCCTTCTATTTCTCACCATCCACCGATAAATGGGCGCTCTTCTGAAACAATTCCCTCAGAACGGCTCTTTGGTCCTTTCTCAGATAATTGACCATGATTTCCCGGTGTTTTCTTGGGCTCTCTGCCCTCTTACTGAGCCTCGGCTCAAGCACAGCTCAGGACTTGGACATCCACTTACACACAGGCACCTTTCGCGGATCATCAACTTCAAACGGTGACGTAGAAAAATGGCTGGGTATACCCTTTGCTGAGCCACCCGTCGGAGAATTGAGATTCAAAGCACCTGTGGCCATCAACAAACGCTCATCTGCACTCAAGAATGCAACTACATTCGGCAACGCCTGTCCTCAACAGCCCGGAAACCTCGGTGCACCGATAAGTGAAGACTGTCTCTTTCTGAATGTGTGCAAAAAAATCATTTCTCCTGTATCGTCTTTGACATCTTTCTTACGTAGGTGTGGCGCCCTGCAGGCCATTCGGATGAGAAACTACCTGTCATGTTCTGGATTCATGTAAGTTCTCAAGAACATGTCTTCGTGGAATAATGTCTGATTACTTGAAGGGAGGTGCCTATACAAACGGGTGTGTGGTTGTCCATTTTTCGTGAATAATCATTCAGACTCCGTTTTATAGTGCAGCGTCGATCTCTGAATATGAAGCAACAGGTACATTTCACGAATCATTTTATATCCAGCTCACTTTGGCTACTAGGACTCATTCGAAGAAGCATTGCCATCAGAAAGCCCATGATTTTCGTCTCAACGTAAGGGACTGGGACTGACTCTTGAGTATAGATGTGCTAATATTCCACTTCTAGCAACTATCGCGTGAACACCTTTGGCTTTGTGGGTTTGAGTGAATAATGATAAAAGAAAATTTGATGCTGATAATGGTATAGTTATCCAGTGCTCACCAACCCCCTCAGGATCTAAATGCTGGCCTCTGGGATCAGCGCGTGGCTCTCGAGTTTGTTCAAGATAATATCGCTGCATTTGGTGGAGATCCGACAAAGGTACACTTCTCTCTCCGCCACTGATTATGTGTAGGACTTAACAAGGTATCCAGGTTACGATTTGGGGACAAGTAATTTGATTTTCACTGGGCACCTATCATGAAGACAACTGATTTATGTAGTCGGCAGGGGGTGGAAGTGTCATGGCTCATTTCATTTATCCCCCTGATCGCCCTCTTTTCCGAGCTGGGATAAGTGACTCCGGCGTTGGTCCGTTGTACGTTGATTTCACCAGAAACGAGATCAATGTCACTCAGATCATTGTTTCTAGTAAAAGCTCTCCTCCTGCCTCGACATACGATAGGCCCGGACTTCCATTCAACTGTCTCCTAATTCAGACCGGATGTTTAGGTGATCCGAGTCCTGTGGATTGTCTTCGCAGGGTTCCATTTGAGGTGTGTAGATAATGAAACTCCCATTTAATCTTTCGGACGAGATTGTGGATTCAGACTCTTCTGAACATTTCCAACGCCATGATATCAGCTACTTTGAATGGACAACTATGGCAACCTTCTGTTGGCCCTCCTGGAAGCTTTGTTACGGAAGTCGCTTCGAGCAAGATAATGAGGGGAGACTTCCTTCACCTACCATTCATGGCTGGTACGAATGTAAGTGCTGTTCGGGTGAAGGTATTTGATAAATGACCGATGAGTGTTTTTAGGAAAATGAGGGCACAACATTCAGCACTACGCTTCGCAACCTCAACTTGACAGGTAAAGCACAAGATGCTGCCTTCGACAATTTTGTTCGCGAGCTTGTTATCGATAATACTACAATCACCCAAGATGTATTGGATCGCTTCAAAGAGCTCTTCCCTCAAAATGATCCTACACTTGGAGCCCCTTTCAACACAGGGGATTCCTTGTTCGATAGGGGTGAAGCGTGGTATACTGTTCAAATGTTCCTATCTGTGAGACGTTTACTCTTTGAACATGGTGCCTTGCGTCAACCCATGTTCGCGTACTTCTTTACGGAATTTATTCCTGGCGGTGACCCGATTCGTGGAGGTAAGTCTTTATACTATAACATTCAAGCAGGCGACTAACTCGAATTGGAATTATTCAGTCTTCCACGCCTCGGAGCTGGAGTTCCTTTTTAGAACAGAGTCCCTTCCGTCTGTAGAAAATGAGTTCTCAAGTCAGATGCAAGATTTCTGGATCAATTTTGTTACCGATCTTGATCCTGGAGGTATGTTAATACTACTTGTCCAGCAATCACCACTGCTCGTAAAAGATGACCCATGATAAAGGTGGTTGGCCTCGCTATGACCTCGACAGTAAGCAGGTAATGCAACTCCAAAGGGACAATCTGACCCATATCCGCGACGGTGAGACTCAGAGTTTGCGCATAGTGCTAGCGGCTAATCGTCCCCTTCCAAAGACTGGGACGAAGAGAAGACCGATTTCAGCAATACTGTAAGAGTGCTTCGTGAGTTCCAAAAATGAATAAGGTTTTGGAGCTTGGTATTGTAATCCTCGGTGCACCTCCTGAAATGTGTAAGTCTTAAAATAGCTGTACAACTGTTCGTCGTTGGGAAGACAGATTATATGTAAAATAGTGGATGATTTCATTCAGCTGATGTTCTGCTACTCGATAATCAACAAATCCATTTCTATCTCATGTCTAATTTTTGAGGCTTACTCCAGAGGCATCATTGTATACGCGACAAGGTGACCAGGTATAGTTGATTCTTGGGTCAACATGACCGCTCCTGTGCCTCTAGTCCTGGGCGACCTCAATTCTGGCTAATCTTCCTTGTTCATCAAGTCCACCAGTAGAGCCCAATCCATTGATGTTTATCCAGAACCAGAAAAGAGGAGGGGGGGGATGACCCTTTCCTAGGTCACAACAAATTTGGCCATTATTTCCCGTTGCTATTGGCAATCATAACGATGCCTCGTCACTTTTCAACTCTCTACTGAGGAGTAGATTGACGAGTAGATTGACGATTTAGATATTGCGTTGGTCTATGACTTTCATTTGATCGTCATTCTCAGTTTTGTAGAAAAGGTATGACAGTCTTATGAGTCTGTCTCTTTTAAGTGACCCCAGATACTTTGATATTTGCAAGATAGCTAGCTCAGACGTCTCAAGGTAATGTAGACGACTGATGAATTTCCTGCAAAATAACTAGCTACAGCCATGAATATACATTGTAATGATAAATGAACTGTCTTACCTCAGACGTCTGAAGGTAACATAAACAACTGAGGGAGGAAGAGTTCTAAACTACGTATTCGTGCAGGAATCATAGACAGTCAATAGATGGGTTAGCGTATTCTATTAGAAGTCCCATACCAGTGCACCAACTGGGAAAGTAACAACACTAGATGCTGAGCTCTTTGCGATCCGGCTCGCGGTCACCAAAGCCATAGCCACAGGGTAGGGTGCAAGGATACAATCATCCTCACAGATAGCATCCCAGCTGCCGAAAGAGCCATAGACGCGGCTTCACATTCAGAGCGAGAGCATTCCATAGCGGTATCAAGATTCCTGAGGTCACACTTCACGACCTATCCAGAGGGAAATCTCCACTTCTGGGACTGTCCTATCGACGCCAAGTGGTTCAGACAAGTGGATGTCCATGATGACCCATTATACAGCTGAGGAGCGAATGCGTATGTCACTTGATGCACTGAGCCAGCAGAACACGCTTGGACGACTGGACAACAGAGTTCTCCAGAGGCGAAACTCGAGGAAGAAACTTCCTGACCATCAACACGGAGGAGCGCAAAGAAGCTACCCCAGGGTATGCGAAGGGAGACGCATGGATGTCTCACCTTGGCTACTTGATCTCCTTGTGCACAAGAGCTACCAGGGAAAATCCTTAACCATGCCCCAATAGGCGAGTACGGAGCCAGGTTTTTCCCTCAAGAAATGCATGCCAATGTGGTCAATCGGATGTCGAAACTAGACTCCACACCCTCACCGAATGTCCAAGATTCACAACAGACCGAGTCGCCCTTTCCTCTCCGTGCATAGGCAACTTTATCAAATCGTTCCCATCCAGCCCGTCCGCATTTGGCCTAGCTCAGAAGAGCCAGCCATGACCTCCCGAGTGAAAGACATGTCCTCGCAGCTCACCGCTCTCCTTCTCCCCATACCTTCGCATCTATGCCCAGCATCTGCTTGTACACCGCGCAATGGATTGTTGAATACAAAAAAGAGTACAATACCAGTCCTATTCAATGATGCAGTATGTTCCATGTTATGAGCACGGACATCCACTTCATCAATATTTGACATGGCTCGTACAGGCCAGAAGATGATTTATTGACAGCGATTTACACCCGAGCTTTGGGGGGAATCGACTGGAGTTATTCCAAGTTGGGTGTGAATGTTGGTGGTGAAGTATTTGGGTTCTCCGTGGGGTAGGTTGGGGTTGTATGAATGCACTAGTACATAAGGTTAAGTGATTCGAGGGTGTTGATCAGTAGAATGAAATGATTCTCGAGGCTTGAGTTAGCTAGGAGTTTGAGGTTCGGTCCGTAGGAGGCCTGTTTGTCATGTGGGGTGTGGATTGTGATGGAGGGACTGGCCGTTCTTTGTAAAGGTCCCAGAGTTTTCGAGGAAGGATGTCATAGCTTCTATGCCATCTTTGGTGCCGAGGAGGTCGGGTAGGTACAGCATTTGTGACACTTTGCGTTGGGCAGTGCGATGTTTTTCACAAGTAAGGCAGGATTGGATAACGTGTTCTCGTGTCTGTATAGGTTCACCACACGGGCAAGCTGAGTCTGCTGAAGGGACGAATCTTCGGTAGTATTCCCCTGAGTAGCTGTGTCCTGTTCTGCATCGTTGAAGTTGTCTAAATAGCTCTCACCTGTCTGCTGCGCTAGGAAGTGAGGTGTAGGGTGAAGGGATGGTGGTATCCGGTTTGCAGTTGCCCAGCTGCCTTGTTGTGGGATAAGTTCCCCCTATAGGGTGGTCCAGCCTCTCTTCAGATGTTCGCGTGCATGACGGATGTTGTGTGTGGTTGTTGGTTCTGACGATGAGGGAAGCAGAGTCGCTTCTTTGGCTAGTTGGTCTGCCTGTTCATTCCCTGGGATATCTGAATGGCCTGGGCACCATGCGGCTTTGAGGGTGTTGTCTGAGTTCTTTTGTAGCCATTGTAGCATGTGTTGGTAGAAGTTATAGGCCAGTAGCTGTCCTTGACGTGGCTTTGGATCTGGGACCGTCTTGATAGCAGAGACGTTGTCTGCAATGACGTGCACTGGGCAGGGATTCTGATACAAACACGGACAATGTTTGCGTGTGATCCATCGCCGGCGTCTGCAATTGAACGTACGCGCCTGCGCTGGGTTTGTATGCGATGATGAAACATTGCAATTGCTTATCATCAAGTTCTCGGTGACTAGTTCGGCTGATGCACCTCTTAGACGCTTTCAACGGAAATGGGTCGGGAGGTACAATCGATGCTTGGTGTCAACACCTCACCCGTGCCAGCTGATTGAAATGGACATATGACTTGCTTGGGTCTTCACTTGGCTTCGGATACCATCCTAGTCTGTCCTCGATGTCCCTGGATAATCCCCGCTCCAAATATAGGGTAACGAAGTTTATCTGATGACTACAGATTGGGCTCGTAACTGGCTCTCCTGTCAACTTCCCAGTCCCATGATGTTTGTATTGCCTTGATGGATGCACTATCCTCCTGAGGTCCAAGACAACACTGTGTTCGCCGAAGATGCCATATAATAAATAGATATGGTTAACACATAACGTTAAGTAATCCATGCATATGCCTCTCAATCTAACAATCCTTTCCATATGGGAACATTTGCTCGCAGGCACCGCCCAATGTTTGATAAAAGAAATCCAAATTCTTGTTCAGTGACTTTCTCAACTTTCCAGTCGGATTCGGATAGAGGGGGAGCACCGTAATGAGGATAAAGTCTTCGTAAGCACCACAGAGGTTCGGATCGTTGGTGAAGCTCGGTGCGTTCGGGTCTGGAGTATAGGTATTGACTCCACCAACATTATGACCAGGCATGATCGGATGAGCATTAACAACGATGTCGAGTCCCTCAAATCCCCTAGGCTCTGGTGCCCGGTGGAAATTATCGGGCATTCGATGATGTTGGAAGAAGCTGCGTGCATCGTCTAGGTCCAGTTGTCCATCTTTCTGACGTCCGTCAATGAAAAAGTTGACGGGAAATACTGATTCCCTATAGGCCGGGAGATATCGCGGTGGAAGAAAGCGAAATTCTGGGTTTCTTGCAATAGAATCTTGGATTCTCCTGTACCTCAACTCGCCGGCAACTGTATAATTATATTTCCCAGCACCATATTGACGGCTCAATTCCACGAGCTGGAAAGAAATTGAGTCCTAGATAAAACGTTTACTGGAAAAACGTTTCTGACCTCTTGGAAAAGTGTCTCGTTGAAACTGAAGTTATCTCCGAAATAGGCATCCTCTAATTTCAGGTGAGTTTTGAATAGAGGGTTTCAATCATTCACTAACCGCGAGTCATACTTGTATCGCCTTCAAAGAGACCGTGAGCGTTGAGGCCACCTACGATAGCCGGTGAGGGGGGGTCTGGACCCGTTGCATTGGTCTTGCCGCCAATACTGAGCAGATCGGTAATAACATTTCCATCCACGATATGGGCATTGTACGCGAGGAACGAGACTAAGTTATAGTTCATGTTGAAACCTGTCATTCATCGTCAGTGTCTTCTTGTACGTATTTATCAGTACTATTTACCTTCCTGGCATGCATTAATCAACTGTGTAGGCGTGGCAATCCCATTGCGAGGGAGATACTGTACACAGGAAACGAAGATCAGAAAGAAATACTTCTGATAGTCACTTTAACATACACCATGGTTAGCAAGAGTGTTTAATCCAGGACAAGGTCCTCGGATATCGCCCGGTCGAGGGTCCTGGTATGGATGTTTGTGATCATTCACCAGCTTGAGGCCTGTGTCCTTGATTGGTTCAGGAGGATTCGGAATATCACGATGCTTGAGAATATGCAAAACAGCATCTAGCTCCTTCTTGGACAATCCTGCAAGTGAGTCGTATTCAGGTAACGCAATGGTAGACGAAATCAACGAGGTAAGGGTGAGGGTCACCAGAGTGGTAAAGGAGACCATCTGAGAGTTACTTTGTGGGAAGGTTTGCAAGTTTGGTTGGGAAAAGTTCTTGTAGTTTAAAGGAGTAGGCAAGAATCAATGTTTTATTCAACCAAGATTTCTTTATACTACAAACTCTTAGGGCCCTTAAACTAGTATAAAAAGGGAGGAATGAATGATGATGGTAACTATCAGTACCTCAGTAAGCAGTATGACAAAGCAAGAATGATAGAACAAAGTTTTCATCTAGGCCTTTGGCCCAGCTCAATCCCAGCTCAATCCCTCTACTAATTCTGAATAGTTAAGTATGTGTTGAAGTCAGTCCACTATGCTCCCTTTTTCAACTTTCTGTACACTTTTGACTTATTTATTTATCTCTCAAATCACAGTAAAAATCAATCTGAAGTCCATTGTCACATATACATACAATCTATAATCTAATGTTATTAAATACTTCCTTATATACTACATTAAGTGTCCTTTTGCTCTCTTGGCTCTGCTCTGGAAGAAGTACTGAAATGTTTAATGGTGAAGTTCATCTTGAAAAGACTATATAATATTATGACTTAGAAATTAAAAGAAAAGAAAAAGAAAAGAAATATTGACTTGGCTGTTTTGCCAAGTCATGACACTACCCTCCTCTCAAGATTCCTCATTCTGAGGATTCTTCTATAACTTGTCATAAGGGTCCTTGATATTTCCTATTGTAAGGATGTAGTTGAAATGACTTAGTCTCACTCCTAGTCCAAGTTGACAAGGAGAATGTTAAGGTACAGACTTAGGACTGAAGCTCTGACCCCAACCAGTGATGATTGAAAGGGAAGAACTTAATAGAGTCCCCATTGGATTTCTACTACTACTTATACAAATATCCCATGGTCTGTGCATGTACTTTCCATGGTCACAAGACTATGACTATTAACTATAGATATAATGACTTAGCCTAAGGCAACTTAATCATACTCCTAGTCTGAGTTGACAAGGAGAACTCGATAGAGTTCTCATTCATTTGCTATACACTACTTATACATGTTTCTGTATTTACTCTTATTTGTAAAGTCCCACATGTTTCTTTTGAGTTATTTCCTCTCATACATTTAGTTGTTTGACTAAGCCATAATACTACTCCCCTCTCAAGGTTTCTTGTCTCAAGGATTTTTACAGTTTATAATAGGGGTTATCTATGTTCCCTATATCATCATCATCTTCTTCTGTCCACTCCTTTACTCCTGAGTTTCCTTGTTTGATCTCTTCTTCCTCTTCTTTTATTATCTCCATTGTTCTTTGTCCTCTCTTTCTTCCCCCTTTCCATCTTCTCCAATTTCTTTCTAACTTTGCCCAGTATTCTTTGTCATACCTTTTATCCAACCATCCAAATAATTTCCTTGCCATGAATCTTCCTGGCAATTCTTCTCTTCTGAATGTTCCTTCTTCTCTTTCTTGTCTTCTGATATTTTCCATATCTCTTCTGTATTTCTTTTCAAACTCCTCTATTGCCTCCTTTGTATTTTCCAAATTTTCCTTTCCTTTCCAGGTATCTGCTTCCACTATAAATCTCTTTTATCATACCAGATACTTGTCCTTCCCCTTAATTCATTGTTTGTTCAATATCCTCTCAACCTCCCATTCCTCTTCTCCCTCAATTATGACTGGAGTTGGTTGCTCCTTTCTCTGCCCCTCAACTTGCCCTATGTATCTACATATCCTACTAATGTTTACTACTAGATGTATTCTGATTGTACTCAGTAATTCCAATTTGACTACATTTGCTGATATGATCTCCTTTACTTTATAAGGGCCGACAAACCTTTCCATCAACTTTTCTATTCTTCTACCAGTCATCTGATATTTCAGATCCTTAGTGCTTAACATTACTAAGTCTTCTACTTTATACTCATCGGCTTCTCCTCTTTTCTTATCTGCAAATTTCTTCATTTCTTCTTGTGCCTTTCCCAGCACTGCTTTCACTTTCTCTTGGATTTCTTTTATTTTGGTTACAAATTTCTCTGCCCCTTTGTATTTCCCCTTCTTTCTTATCTCAAACCCCATCCTGGGATCTTGTCCATAATTTGCCTTGAAAGGTAACATTTTAGTACTTGAGTGTGTTTTGTTATTGTAGGCAAACTCTGCCGTTCCTAACCAATCAGGCTACTGTTCCTGCCTGTGGTCAATAAACATTCTTAAGTACTGTTCTACTTCTTGATTAACTCTTTCCATCTGTCCATCAGTTTGAGGGTAGAATGCCATTGACAATTTACTCTTGATCCTCAACATCCTATTTAACTCTCTTATTATTCCTGCCATGAATTGGGGTCCCCTATCTGATATGATACTTTCCGGTAGACCATGTAACTTTCACATGTTGTTTCTGAACAGCTTGGCTAGACCTTCTGCTAATGTCTTCTCAGTAGTTAGAATAAAGTGTACCATTTTTGTTAATCAGTCCACTATTACTAGGATAAAGTCATAACCTTGGGCTAGTGGCAGTTTCATAATAAAATTTGCTAAAATGTGCACCCAAGGTTTCTCAGGTATTGAGTTAGGCATTAATTTGCCAGCCAGTTGCTCTGTGTGGTTTTTGTTCCTTTGGCAGAAGTTGCACTCTTCTACATATTGCTTGACTTCCTTCATTACTCCTGGCCACCAGAAATTCCTAGTGATCAATTCTACTGTTTTCTATTGTCCTCCATGTCCTCCTACTGGTATATCATGGTGTAGCCTAATTATTTCTGCCCTCAATGCATTGTCTTTAGGCACATACACCTTCCTCTCTCTTTATATATTATTCTGTCCACCTCTCTCCACTCTTTATCTCTCAACATTTTTACTCCTGCCCACTTTATTTCTTCAACTGCTTTTACAACTTCATTATCTTTGACCTTCAACAATTTTACTTTCTCTAGTAAATCAACTCCCTCCACAATGATTTCTATCTTCTCCATTCTCCTGACTTCCAGCTACTCAGATTTTACCAATGTCTTGCCTTCATTATTCCTTTCCACTCCAACTTCCCAATCCAGCCTTCTACTCAGACTATCTGCTTTCCCCATTCTGCTTCCTGGAACGTGCTTGAGCATAAAATCAAATCTTGATAGGTACAATGCCCATCTTGCTTGTCTTCTATTCAATTTCTGCGCCTTCATAAATTATTCAAGATTTTTGTGATCTGTCCAAATCTCAAATCTTATTGTTGTTCCTTCCAGGAAGTGCCTCTATGCTTCTAGGCACCTGACTACTGCTAGCATTTCCTTGTTGTAAATCTTATAGTTTCTTTCTGTATCACTTAGAGATTTAGAAATAAAAGCAACTGGTCTCCACAATTTGTCAGAGCATTTCATTGACAATACTCCTCCTATAGCATAGTTTGAAGTGTCTGCTTCTACCCTAAACTCTTTGTCTAAGTCTAGGGCTGCTAACACTGGCCTAGTTGTAAAGATTTCTTTTAGCTTGTCAAACGCCTTCTGCTATTCTCCCTTCCATTGCCACTTTACATCCTTTCTCGTCAGCATATTCATTGGCCTTGCTATTTGAGCAAAGTCCTTGATAAACCTCCTATAGTAATTTGCAAGACCCAAGAACTTTCTGACATCTTTCGCATTTTTTGGTTCCAGCCAACTTAACACTCCATCTACCTTTTCCTTCTTCATTTCTATTCCATTGGGTCCTATAATAACTCCCAAGAATTCGATCTTCCTCACTTCCTACACATACTTCTCTGGTTTGACATATAAGTCATTCTCTTCTAATCATTTCAACACTTCTTCTACTATCTCATCATGCCCCTTTTCCATCTCTGTTCCTACCAATACATCATCCACAAATACTGCCACTTTTTCTTTGTTGATCATATCTCTCAGAATTTCATTCATTATCGCTTGGAATGTAGCTGGTGAATTTGTCATTCCAAAGAACATTACTGTTGGTTCAAAGGATCCTATATACATTGTGAATGCTCCCTTCCACTCATCTCCCTCTTTTATTCTCACATTGTTGAACCCCCACCACAAGTCCATTTTAGTGAATACTCTTTTACTCCCCATATTGTCTATTAAATCTGTAATCAATGGTAGTGGGTAGTTGTTCTTCATGGTTTGATCATTTAGAATACAGTAGTTCATTACCATCCTCTTACTTCCATCCTTCTTGTCCACAAAGAATACTGGTAACGTCTGAGAGAATTTTAATAGTCTGATGTACCCTTTTCTCAGTTGGTTGTTTATGAAGCTCTGAACTTCTTCTCTTTTGTTTTTGGATAAAGGGTAAATTCTTCTTTTTTGTGGTTTAAACGTCTCCTTGAGGTCTATAGCATGGTCCCAAATTTTCCTTGTCAGCATCTTCTCAGACTCTATCTTTCCAAATACCTTTTTCCACCTTAGGAATTTCTTTGGTACTATTTCTTCAATTTTCCTATGGTCTGCTTCAACTTTCTCTTCTCTTCCCCAGTCTTCTTTATCATCCACTGCCCACTACACAATCTTCTCTTCTTCTAATGTTGCAACTCTCTTTACTCTCTTTTCTCCTTTCAACTTTTTATTCCTTCCACACAGTGGTGGGCATCTCGTCATCTTGACTTCTCCTGTAGTGACTTAGCCTGAGGTGACTTAATCACCCTCCTAGTCCAAGTTAACAAGGAGAACTTGATAGAGTTCCCATTCAATTGTGGTACACTACTTATACACCTCCTGTGTTTACTTCTATTTATAAACTCCTGTACATCTCCTTTTAGTTGTTTCACATGTCTGCAGATTTAAAAAGAAAAGAAAAAGAAAAAGAAAAAGAAAATAAATAATAACTTGGCTGTTTTGGCCATGTCATGACACCACCCCCCTCTTAAGTTTCCTCGTCCTGAGGATTTCCCTATAACTCATAGTACAGGTCAACTATGTTGCCCATTTCCTTGTCTTCTTCTTCTGTCCACTCTCTTACCCCTGATTCATCTTCTTCTTTCTTAATTGTCTCCATGGTTCTTCGCCCTCTTGTCCTTCCTTCTTTCCATTGTCTCCAGTTTCTTTCTAACCTTGCCCAGTATTCTTCATCATACCTTTTATCTGACCATCCAAATAACTTTCTTGCCGTGAACCATCCTGGCAATTCTCCTCTTTTAAACATCCCTTCCTCTTTTTCTTGCTTTCTTACATCCTCCATATCTTGTTGATATTCCTTTTCATATTCTTCAATTGCCTCTCTTGCATTTCCTAAGTTTTTCCTCCCTTCCCAGGTATCTGATTCTGCCATGAATCCCTTCCATCATACCAGGTACTTGTCTTTTTCTCATATTCTCTGCTTATTCAGGATTCTTTTTACCTTCTATTTCTCTTCTCCCTTGATTATTACTGGAGCTGGTTGCTCCTTTCTCTGCCCCTCTACTTGCCCTATATATCTTTGTATTCTGCTAACATTAACTACCGAGTGTATTTTTACTGTACTAGGTAGTTCTAATTCTACTGCATTCAATAATATGATTTTCTTTATCCTGTAAGGGCCTACAAACCTCTCCATTAACTTCTCTGTCCTCCTTTCAACCATCTGGTATTTCAGATCCTTTGTGCTCAACATCACTAAGTCTTCTACTTTATAATTGTCAACCTCTTCTCTTTTTTTATCTGTGTATTTCTTCATCTTCTCTTATACTTTTCCCAGTGCTGCTTTTGCTTCCTCCTGGATCTCTTTCATTTTCATTATGAATTTCTCTACTCCTTCGTATTTCCCCTTCCTTCTCATTTCAAACCCTATTCTAGGATCTTGTCTGTAATTTGCCTTGAAGGGCAACACTTTAGTACTTGAGTGCGTTTTGTTATTGTAGACAAACTCTGCTGTTCCTAACCAGTCAGGCCACTGCTCCTGCCTGTGGTTGATAAACATCCTTAAGTACTGTTCCAGTTCCTGATTAACCCTCTCTGTCTGTCTGTCAGTTTGAGAGTGGAACACTGTTGACAACTTACTCTCGATCCCCAACATCCTATTCAACTCCCGCATTATTTCTGCTGTGAACTGTGGTCCTCTGTCTGAGACAATGCTCTCAGGTAACCCATGCAGCTTCCACACATTGTCTCTAAACAACCTAGCTAGCCCTTCTGCCAACATTTTCTCTGTAGTAGGGATGAAGTGGACTATTTTTGTTAATCTGTCTACTACTACTAAGATTGAGTCGTATCCCTGTGCTATTGGCAGTTTGGTGATAAAATCTGCTGATATATGTGTCCAAGGTTTTTCAGATATTGAATTGGGTATTAATTTGCCTACTGGCTATTCCATATAGTTTTTGTTCCTCTGACAAGAATCGCATCCTTCCATATATTGTTTTACCTTCTTAGTTACTCCTGGCCACCAGAAGTTTTGGGTGACCAACTCTACTATCTTCCATTGTTCTCCATGTGCTCCCACTGGTGTATTGTGGTACAGCCTAATTATTTCTGCTCTCAGTATGTTGTCTTTGGGTACATACATCTTTCCTTCCTTATATATTATACCATCCTCTTCCCTCCACTCTTCATCTCTCAGCATCTTTACTTCTGCTCATTTCATTTCTTCCACTGCTTTGACTACTTCATTATCTTTTACTTTTGACTTCCTTACTTTCTCCAATAGATCCACTCCTTCCACAATTATTTCTACCCTTTCTGTTCTTCTAACTTCTAGCCACTCAGGTTTTACCAGCATTTCGTTCTCATTGTCCCTTTCTACTCCTACCTCCCAATCTAGCCTCCTGCTCAAGCTATCTGCCTTTCCTATCTTACTCCCTGGAACATGCTTTAGCATAAAATCAAACCTTGATAGGTATAATGCCCATCTTGCTTGTCTTCTATTCAGTTTTTGTGTCTTCATGAAGTATTCAAGGTTTTTATAATCTGTCCATATCTCAAACCTTGTCGTTGTTCCTTCCAGAAAATGCCTCCATGCTTCCAGGCATCTGACTACTGCCAACATTTCTTTGTCATAAATCTCGTAGTTTCTTTCTGTGTCACTCAGAGATTTAGAAATAAAGGCAACCAGTCTCCATAGCTTGTCGGGACCCTTCATTGATAATACCCCCCCAGTAGCATAGTTTGAAGCATCTGCTTCTACCCTGAATTCTTTGTCTAGGTCTGGTGCTGCTAGTACTGGCTTAGTTGTAAAGATCCTTTTGAGCTCGTCAAATGCTTTCTGTTGCTCTTCTTCCCACTGCTACTTCACATCCTTCCTTGTCAGCATGTTCATTTGCCTGGCTACTTGAGCAAAGTCCTTAATAAACCTCCTGTAATAGTTTGTGAGGCCTAAAAATTTCCTAACATCTTTTACATTCTTTGGCTTTGGCCAACTCAGCACCCTATTTACCTTCTCTTTCTCTATCTCTATTCTGCTGGGTCCTATAACTACACCCAGGAATCCAATCTTCCTTACTTTCCATGCACACTTCTCTGGCTTGACATACAAGTTATTCTCTTCTAACCTTCTCAGGACCTCCTCTACTATCTCATCATGTCCCTCCTCTGTTTCTGTTCCAACTAGCACATCGTCCACAAATGCTACTACCTTTCCCTTATTAATCATGTCTCTTAGAATTTTATTCATCATTGCTTGAAATGTGGCTGGTGAATTTATCATTCCAAAGAACATGACTGTTGGTTCAAAGGACCCTACATGGGTCGTGAACACTCTCTTCCACTCATCTCCTTCCTTGATTCTTATATTGTTGAACCTCCACTGAAGATCTATTTTTGTGAATACTCACTTACTCCCCATGTTGTCAATTAAATCTGTAATTAATGGAAGTTATTCTTCACTGTTTGGTCATTTAGGTTGTGGTAGTCCATCACCATCCTCTTACTCCCATCCTTCTTGCCTACAAAGGATACTGGTGACGTCTGAGGGGATTTAGATAGTCTGATATACCCCTTTCTCAGTTGATCATTTACAAAGTTCTGAACTTCTTCCCTTTCGTTTTTGGATAAAGGATAAATTCTTCTCTTTCGTGGTTTAAATATTTCTTTGAGATCTATGGCATGATCCTAGATTTTCCTTGTTGGTATCCTTTCCAACTCCACCTTCCCAAACACCTTTCTCTATTTTAGGAACCTCTTTGGAACCATCTCCTCAATCTTCTTATGATCCGCTTCAACCTCCTCATCCCTTCCCCAGTCCTCTTTATCCTCTATTGCCCACCTCACCATCTTTTCTTCTTCTAGTGTGACTACCCTTTTTCCTTTCTTTGCTTTCTGCCCCTTTTCCAATTTTGTGTTCCTTCCACATAATAGAGAGCATCTCATCATCTTGACCTCCTCTGTTTCCCAATTGATTTCTGGGTTGTGGGCTTGTAACTATGGCATCCCCAATATCATGTCTGTTTTTCCCAAATCACATACATCTATCCTCATTCTTTCTACATGGCTCTTGTAGTACATGTTTACTTCCACTTGGTGTATAATAGCCCCTCCACTATTGTTTGTTCCGTCTACATTTCTGACTGCCACTGGTCTTTCTAGCTTCTACAGTCTAAACCCATGTTTTGCTGTCATTTTCTTGTCCATAAACATTCCTGTTGCACCACTATCCAAGAGTGCTTTCACCATTATGCCTTCATGTGTGTCTACTTTCTCTATCTCTATGTTTAACCATACCTCCCTTAATATTTTGAATGTTCTCCTGACATCTCTTTGCCTATCCTCCTTTTTTGCTACACCATTCAGGACTACTATCCGCATGCTGCTTTGCTGTGCCTTTTCCTCTCTGGGATGCACCGCTACTTCTTCTCTTTTCTTTTGCTTTGAGCACCTGCACCACTTAGCTTCCTCTAACTTTCTCCCTCTGAGGACTCCTTGTCCTCTGTTGTTTTCCCTATGCATTTCTTTCTTTCCGCACCACCTACATTCTATATAGGTTGCTATGACTTCTTCTGTCATCCATCCTAACTCCAACAGCTGTACATCTTCTGGCATATTCTCTCCTCCACAGTATTTCTGTACCTTTTCCCACTTGGGATGTGCTGACCTCTCTCCCTGCTGTGCCTTTTGCAGACTGACTGCACACGCTGCTTTTTTACTTCTCCTTTCTTTCTCCTCCTTAGTAACTGGGCACTCCTACTTGTAGTGTCCTATCCTCTAACATCTGAAACATTGCACCTCTTCCTCCACTGTCTCTTGTTTCCTTATTTCCACTTTCTCCTTCACCCCACACTGCATTACCCTACTTGCTATCATCCCAAATCTATTCTGGAGAATTGATTTCCTCTTTTCTTCTTTGTTCTTGTTCCTGCAGTTACACGCCAGGTGCCTGAACCTCCTACAACACTGACATATTCTTTCTCTCCTTCCTTCTAATTCTGCCTTTAGTTTGGCAAGGGCATGCTTTTGGTTGAGCAAATTGCTCATAAGAGAGTTGTATTGTGTTTGAGACATTGTGTTGACATTTCAAGGGTACGGAATGAATGGTTGATCTTACTAATTATACTACCTCTGCTAGAGCGCAAGACCTTCACCTAGCCAGAGTCCTACTGCCCTACTAACTACTGCCTTAATACTAGGGTTAGACTATCACCCAACGGATGGGATCCCTGATCTAAACACCTTCTTAAGGATGCGGTGTTACTCTTCTGCATGTACTGATCACAATGGACCACCAGCACAAGGTTTATAAGGCAAATACTACTACTTCTGTCTATCAATGCTCAGTTGCAAGTTCTGGCCTTGATTACGGTACCTGAGCTTGGTACTGCATCTCTACCTTCAGTCTCTAACTGACTGATAAGTCCCCTTAAGCCAAGGGCCTGGCTATGTATGGAGGTGGCTAGTGATCATGATGACCACTGGCCAAGGGTTGATTTATATATGAGAGTAAGAATGAGCAAGGTCCAAGGCAAACAGTGCTCAAGAAGTGGATATCAAGTTCTGGTGTAGTGACTTAGCCTGAGATGACTTAATCACCCTCCTAGTCCAAGTTGACAAGGAGAACTTAATAGAGTTCCCATTCAATTGTAGTACACTACTTATACACCTCCTGTGTTTACTTCTATTTATAAACTCCTGTACATCTCCTTTTAGTTGTTTTATATGTCTGCAGATTTAAAAAGAAAAGAAAAAGAAAAAGAAAAAGAAAATAAATAATAACTTTGCCATTTTGGCCATGTCATAACACAAAACCTCAAAGCATACAATGGAGTAAGGATATAAATAGTGTGGGGACTCAGTAAGTCAAATCACATGACAAGATCAGGTGATCATAGAACATTCTGGAAAGAACATGTGATTGCAGGACTCTAGGGTACAGCCACTGTAGTAGTAGTATAAGTAGGGCTGTAATCCAACAAAGAACTCTATTGAGTTCTTCTTGAACATCCACCTAGGGTGATCACTAAGGACATTCACTGTCTATTGATAACAATCTAACTATGCAACAGGAGGGATATTATTGATGAAATATGAGAATGGAAAATGGAGGCCAGTAACATTCATATCTAAGTCAATGAATCCTACCAAAAGGAACTATGAAATTTATAACAAAAAAATGCTAGTAGTAATCAGGTGTTTAGAAGCATAGAGACACTACTTAGAGAAGGCAAAAGTACAGTTTGAAATATAGACTGACTATAAGAACTTGCAGTACTTCATGACTAGTCAAAAGCTAAACCACAGACAAGCTAGATAAACATTGTACTTATTAAGGTTTGTGTTATTAATGGACAGTGAATGTCCTTAGCAATCATCCTAGGTGGATGTTCAAGAACTCAATGGAGTTCTTCATTGGATTGTAGTCCTACTTATACTACTACTATAGTGGCTGTACCCTAGAGTCCCATGATCACATGTTCTTTCCAGAATATTCTATGATCATCTGACCTTGTCACATGATTTGACTTACTGAGTCCCCACCCTATTTATATCCTTACTCCATTGTATGCTTTGGGGTTTTGGATTAAGTGTTCAAATGCATGGGAAACCTTTTCCTTTTTGGGGCTCTCATAACAGTTTGACTTTGTACTTAAGCATGTACCAGGAAAGAACATGAGAAAGGCAAATAGGTTAACTAGGAGACTCAACTAGCAAGAAGGAGTAGAGAACAACAATGAGAATAGAATGTTGATAAAGCCTGAGTGGATACAAAAAGAAATAAGACAGTAAGAAGAGGTGTTGATTGAGAAAAAAAACTTAAAGGAAAAAATAAGGAAAGCACAGGAGGGGGATGAAAAAATGGTCAAGGTAGTAGAGAAACTCAAGCAGTCAGCATAGAGAAAGGTAAAAGACAGTAGAATTGGTAGGAAGAAATTATTGGTGGCCAGGAATGATAAAGGAAGTAGAGAGGTACATGAATAGATGCAATACATATCAGAGGAACAAGAATTGTGCAAAGGCTCCAGTAGAAAAGCTAATACTAAATATGATCCTAGAAAAACCATAGAGACATATTAGTATAGACTTTATCACCAAGTTACCACTGGCCCAGAGATATAATATAATATTAGTAGTATGCAACTGATTTACAAAAATGGCCTATTTTATTACTAATACAAAAAAAACATCAGTAGAAGAGTTAGCAAGGCTGTTCCAAGACCAAGTATAGTGACTTCATAAACTTCCAAAGAGTATTGTACTAGATAGAGGGCCTCAGTTTGTAGTAGGAGTAATAAAAGAATTAAATGAGATGTTGGGGATTGAGATAAAATTGTCAATAGCCTATCATCTACAAATAGATGGACAAATAGAAAGAATAAACCAAGAATTGGAACAGTACCTCTGTACATTTACCAATCATAGGCAGGAGCAATAGCTAGAGTGGTTAGGAATAGCAGAATTTGTCTACAATAATAAAATTCACTCAGCAACAAAGGTCTTACCTTTTAGAGCAAACTGTAGGCAAGATCCAAGAATAGAGTTTAAAGAGAGGAGGAAAGGAAGGTACAAAGTAGTAGGAGAGTTTGTAGAAAGAATGAAGAGGATTCAGAAGGAAGCAAAAGCAGTGCTAAAAAAGGCATAGGAGAAAATGAAGTAATATATAGATAAGAGAAGAAGAAAGAGAGAGGAATACTAAAAAGAAGACTTAGTAATACTAAGTACAAAGGATTTGAAGTAGCAGATGAAAGAAAAAAGAACAGAAAAAACTGATGAAACAGTTTGTGGATCTATACAAAGTAAAAAGAGTAGTTTTAACAAATGCAATCAAACTTGAATTACCAAACACTATTAAAATATACCCAGTAGTCAATATAAGTAGAGTATAGTTATATAAACTACAAGTAGAGGGCCAGAAAGTAGTACTACTACAGCTAGTAGTCATAGGTAGAAAAGAAGAGTATAAGATAGAAAAAATCTTAAACAAGAGAAAGGTATGAGAAAGAGACAAGTTTCTAGTTCAATAGAAGAAGTATACAGCAGAGACAGATATATAGGAGGAATGAGAAAACTTAGAAAATACAAAAGAGTTGGTTAAAGAGTTTGAGAGGGAGTATGGAGAGGAGGTAGAAGAAATTAAGTAACAGAAACTGAGAGAAGAAGAGGAGGAATTCAGTCAAGAATTACCAAAAGAGTTTATAGCCAAACTAGTATACAGATAGGGAAGGAAAAGATATAAGAGAGAGAGAAAGAAGAGATGGAAAGAAAATTGGAATAGATAGAAAAGCTTCTCAGGATAAGAAATCTTGAAAGAGAGGCTATGTTATGAGTTGGCTTCAAAGAAGGAAAATATCTTCTATATATTCATTAACTTGATGGGAAATCTCCAGAAATATAATATAGGGAAGATATATATAGCATGGAATAGTATTATGTAAGAACTATATAGTTATTAGTAATAGTCTTGTGACTATGGAAAACAGATATATAGACCATGGGATATTTGTATAAGTAGTAGTAGAAATCTAATAGAGGACTCTATCAAGTTCTTCCCTTTCAATCATCACTAGTTGGGATCAGAGCTTCAGTCCTAAGTCTGTACTCCTAGCAGATATTGGCAACATAAGGACCAGAGTAGTATCTGGTAGCTATTGACCAAGAAGTGAGCAAACAATGCTTTTGTTCCATTCCCAGATAGTGATTTTATCCTGGGTACCAATAAATAAAGAGACTGGAATAGGTTGAGAGGTTTGCATAGGCAAAGTTGTAGTAGAAACAGTTGTGGTAGAAGTAGCTGTGGTAGGTATTGCTTATACAGCAGTTAATACTGGACAAACACTTGTTCTATCAGAGTGTTCCTATAGCCCTTTTCCCTGGATTACCATCTGAAAGTACAATAAGAAAATAGCCCAGTTCACTTTCAAAATATCCAATTTGGGCACTGATACAAGTAATACATCATTTACTGTACTTGATATAGTTCTTTGAGATGTTGATCTATTCTTTTCAGCAATGCAGTGGAGCAGGGCCAATAACCTAATAGAATATAGAATCTTAGTATCTCAAAGATAACAAGAACTGTATATATATAGAATCTGGATTACAGTGAGCAAGAGTGATATGTAGATAGTTATGCATACTAACCTCAGTATCTTGAAGACAATGAGAACTAAGGTATATAGAATAATCCAGGCATATTTAAGGACCTTTGCTGACAATAATATCTATAGAAACATATACCAGATGATAACAAGTAACAATCTCTCTTGTTTTGACAGCTGTTTGATCTCCAATATTGTTTATCTGCTGAGAACACTTATTTATATCCATCTTGCTTCCTTCCCAACAAGGATAGCAAAAAATTTATTTTATTACTTTAACAGAGGTTTTGGTATAGGAAACAGTCTGGACAATTAGATTCACCAAAGCAAAAACATATTTCAAGAGAGATAAGCAAGAATTCAAGTAGAGCAACTCATAGGACTTGTTCTACTTTCCAATTCACCTATCTATTTGAACATCTTCAAGTACTTAAGCTGAGGTCAAGATGTACTTTTCCAAAAGGTTTTCTATTTCCTTTCTCTTTTGCTTGACTTCTCTCAGCTACTCCTTGTCAATGTATTCTATTTACTTTCTGCAAAGCCTTAAGTTAGAGAGGTTCATAGCTGCTGCATTTTTTCTAGGTAGACCAAGTACTACTCTAGGCAGTGATACCTATAGATTGTTCCTGTGCTCAACTAGGACCCAAAATAGTAGCTTATTGTATCTACCCACCACCCATCTATCTTGAATGTCTTGCTGTATGAGCTCATATTCATGAGTAGAATGCCAGTGCTCATTTGTGAGATCCACTATGTTCCATGTTCTCAAGCCAAAGTTAGAAGAGCAGTATACCAACTTTGTTCTATCTCATATAAATGCCATGACTCCACTTCCTGGATCCAAAATTTTAGTATACAAATGGCCAGTATAGATACTATAGAGACCTATTTCGGAGTCATGCTTAAGAGCAATGAGTCTGTTGCTAGGGCAATGTACAATCAGAGTAGATGAGAGGGCTATTGCATATACCTTGGACATTGAAAACTTGGAGATGAGTTGGCTAGTTCATGTGTCCCAGACTCAGATGTGTATGTCATACCCAGACTAGTATACAAAGAGTTTCCCATTGGCTGAGTACTCAGGCTCATAAATATATACTAGATTGTCAAAGTCAATAGAATGAAATTGGGTGGAGTCATGATTCTATGAATAATATTTGGAAGAGAAATACCAAGGCACAATAACAATGGTCAAGCTATCAGGGGTTGGGAGTGCTTTTGAGCATTTTTTGATCTTAATATCTAAAGAATATATATATTCAAAACCTGTGAGATCCTACTGATGTTAAACTTACATTAATGCTAACTTATTATCTAAGGTGCATATGACCAGGTTGTTGCATGTTTGGAAGGCAATCTGCCAAAACTGGACATGCTTTCCTGGCCAGGGGTTGATTGAGACATGATTATTTGGGTATACTATATCACATATGGTGATGAAAAATTTAGATAAAAACACTATTTGATCTTTATCAGAGGAAAATGCAATCTCCATATCATCTTTATAGTCTTACTTGTCAATATCCATATATGATATAACTTCTTTAGTAGTCATATTCAAGAAATCAATATGAGATTGCTCTAATTTTGTAGCAACTATGTTTCTAGATTATGAGAATGCAATAAATTGTGGTATATCGGCATCAGCTTGAGTGTCTATAGTATCAGTCTGATTCATCACCAAATTCTCCAGGTTCAGTTTCCACATTCTCACACTTCTATTATAACATTCAACTAAAAGTCTATAGCCATTCCATGATAGACAAATACTGTATATAGATAAAGGATTTGTCTTCTAGATCAGTTTTGAGCCAGTTACAGAGACATTCCATATCTCTACTATGCTATATCATTTTATAAATAGGTAATTGGTAAGGGGTAAATGAATAACATATGTGTTATAGGGGAAATAATGGCTGAAGGATGCCATTTCTTGTGTATCCAGCCTCTAAAGGTAGTTATTGACTCTCCGAGATATAGCCATCAAAGAGTCACTAGTTGGAGAAAAGTATAGTGATTCCAGATCTCCAGGAGAATACAAGAATTGCTGGGGATCCTTGCCATCTTCCAGATTCTATAATTCAATAATACTCTCAGACTTCCTATTATAAATAGCCACTTACTGATTTGTAAGTTGATGATTTGATAATCAAAAGGCTCAAAAAAGCAAAGTTTAGACAGTAGCAAAAGATGTTGTTAAGTCTGAGGTTTATCCTCAGACATACAGTCCTTAAATACATAATTGTGGTGGTCTGTGCACCAGAACAGCCTACCACATGATCACTACCTATTGTTCTACACATAACTCTGGGAATACTTGAACAATTTTGATGATCTAAATGGCCACCAAAAGCTCTTAAGAAGACCTTTTCAAACAATACCAAAAATGTCTCAAAATGATCAGTATTCACTGAGTTATCAGCAGATCAGTCAGTCACCAGACACTAAATTGCTGATCTCTCAGGAACCGCTTAACGTAATCATTTGCTTCAACAACCATCGTAAAGCTCTCTTCAATGCGCTTCTTTTGGCCATAAATAGATCCCGAGGCGATAAGATCCCATGGAGATACAAGGTCCTCAATGTTTGTACATGACACTGATCTTTACCCATAGATTATCATCTGTCCTTGAATAGAACAAAGGACTGCCCTAAGATGGCTAGGTTATCTCTATTTCAAGAACAATAGCACTCCTATATGTAGAACAATAGGTAGTGATCATGTGGTAGTCTGTTCTGGTGCACAGACCACCACAATCATGTATTTAAGAACTGTATGTCTGAGGATAAACCTCAGACTTAACAACATCTTTTGCTGCTTGTCTAACTTCGCTTTTTTGAACACTTTGATTATCAAATCAAGCAATCACAAATCAGTAAGTGGCCATTTGTGATAGTTTGTTAAGTCTACTGTTTTCTGTACCCATTGTCTCTGCAAAGGACATGGGGTTGTGTTCATTCCAGATGTAGGTCTAGGGGGCTATAAGGGGGTCTCTTTGTCTCTGTTACAGGACAAGATGACTTTCCTGAGGGTGTCTCTGTTTCTGTTACAGGACAGATGACTGACTGAGGGCTTAGAGTAGGTTTCTGCCAAGGACCTATCTCTATAGAGGAGTCTCTGTTTCTGTTACAGGACAGATGACTCACTGAGGGCTCAGAGTGGGTTTCTGTCAAGGACCTATCTCTATAGTAGGCTGGACCCCAGGCATAAAGGGGAAGGTCTGTCTCTCAAACTATTGAGAGCAGGCTAGCTTGTATATCACAGCTAGTCCTGAAAGACTTTGGATTTGTGTAAACATTTCCAAAAAACCCTTGCAGGTGGCTGGAACCACTCTGAGACCCCTATTCCTCCTCCATGAGCCAGTGTGAGAAACTGGACATGACGTCAAACTCTCCCCTCAAGACAGGATCTATGTCGTTGGAAGGACACTTTTAGTATAGTTGTAATATAGTTTCTGCCCACCACACTTCATCTGCTGAACTAGGGATGTTGTGCTTACTTTTGCCCCAAGCTATGCCCACCATTAGAAACACCAAGACTCTTGCTGAATGCCTCTCACTGAAAAAGGAGAGTGCAACAGAGAAGTCATTGCTGGAAAGGATAGGAATGGAACCCACTCCATCTATCAAACTCTACGATAGACTCGTTAAAGCAGACCCTTGCTGGCACAAAGTAGATGATTTCTACTTTGCATCCTGCCCCCCAGAATTACATTTTTGCAAAACCAAGAAGTTATTATGCATAAAGGAGTACAAAGAACTTCTGGAACCCACCTTGGATCGCATATCACCATTTTTTACTAAAATGAGTGAAAACAAGACCTGGGCTGAGGATCCATAGTATGACTCTCTGTGGAGATGGTTCAATCGACTGCAGGATGTAATTATAGAGCTGGACAAAATTGGTCACAAGCTTACAGCTAAGGAGTGGAGAATGCTAAAAGGCACTTGTAAGTGTCTAAAGGATGTAGATCTTTCCAAACCAGCTACTAGAGTACCAGAGATTTGTAAAGCTCTTCTAGAGCTCAATATCACTATTCCATAAACATAATATTATTGGAATGGTACTGCTGTATAACTGTGGCATTAAGAGGCTAAATTTGGGTATTTTTTCCTTTTACCCCCTTGAAAACATACTCAAGAACTGTAATTAATTACTTAAATAGATATGTTGACTTTCAACAACTTTACCACTACTGTTTCCTTTTCTGATTTCAGTGCTGAGAATTGGGATGCACTTGTCAAAGATGGCATAAGCACTGAGCACATGCCCTGGGATGAGACTGAGATACAGATGCTGCGAAATGCACATCAAGGAACTTCTCTCCTTCTCAAGAACTACATTGACCAGGTGCTCAATGGAGCAATCATCCATTATAACAATGCCTTGACTACTGCATACAATAGAATTGCAACTTTGGAGGCAAAAGTCATTTGTCTTCAGGGAGAGCTGACAAGGCTCCCTGGAGGAAACATTACCTCTAAAACCAAGGTGCCAGAGCCACCAACATTTGCAGGCTCTGAAAATAAGATGCATCTGCATGATTGGCTGAGCCAGATTGCTCTCTATTGTTTGGCATCTGGTATTATATCAGATGATCAGAAAATCATATGTGCCCTTACCCGTTTATGTGCTCCTGCTAGCACATATATGAAATCATATTATGACAAGGTTCAGGCAGGATTAAGTGTTGGTTCTTGGGGCGACTTTGCCCAAGAACTCAAAAATATTTATGGACAACGAGATGACAAGGAGGAAGCAAAGAAGGAATTAACAGTGCTCTGGGTCAACAAGGACCTAGCAAGAAAGAACTTTGTCAAGTATGCAGAACAATACAGGACATTGGCAAGAATTGTCAATTATAGCGATGAAGTTCACATTGACAAAATGAAGGAGGTCATTCCTGATAAGCTGCAAAATGCGCTTGTCATCTATGAAATTACAAATCAGTCACCAAAAACATGGGACAACTACCTCAAATTGTTGATGCAAGCATATAAGGCCTTACATCTGGACAAGACCCAGGGTGCAATATTTGGTCCAGAGGCAATTGGAGAGAAGAGTGGAGGAAAGAAGGACCCGGATGCAATGGAAATAGATGAGATTCAGAGAAAGGAAGGGAAGAGCTTGCGATACTGTCAGATATGTGCTGGAAAAGGCTTTAAGAATAAGTCAAAGACACACAATACAGTAGACTGTTACAATAAGCCAGGTAATGAGGACAAGCATCCTTATAAGACCTCTTCCCAGAAACCATCTCCACCAGGTCCAAGCAAGAATAAAAATCAGTCATTTAGAGCATGGCTGATGAAGATGTTGGAGGAAGACAGTGACGACCCAGACTCCCCTCCTGAGGATGTCAAAATTAATAGCGTGTCAATTGAGGAAATCCCTGATCCTGTTCCCCCAAGTGGGAAGGGAAATGGGACACCCAAATTGGATTTTCCCTTGGGATTGTAGAGGATAATGTCTGTGATCTACAGTCAAAGGAAAGTGTACTCTCTATTAGCTCGCAAAAGTCAGAAGTAGTACTGGAATCTTGTAATAATATAGTGTGCAACAAGACTATCTCCTTTAAAATTCCAGTTACACTTTGGGTATATGGAAAGAAAGTACAGACCAAGACTTTAGTTGATTTGGGAGCCACCACAAACTTTGTCAACAGAGTTGTTGTGGAAAATAATAACCTGGTAACTTATAAACTGGCAAATCCATATTGTGTAATCAATGCAGATGGCACTCCCAACAAGGTAGGATATATAACTGAGTATGTCCAAGCTTATGTAGAAATTGGATTATACAGGATGACCTAGCACCTCTTTGTCACCAACTTAGGGAATAAAAAGATGATAATTGGGTATTCGTACTTGTATAAGCATAATCCAAATATTGATTGGTGAAAAGGTCAATGGGAGTTCACCAGGTGCCTGGATACATGTGCTAGTAAAGCCTGTAAAATACAAGATGTAGAAGCAGGAGCTAATGAACTTCACCTCGAACTGGATGTTAGTGGATCTCCCTCATTGGACAACATAGGAGATGAGGACTCTAATGTAATGACTTAGTCTAGATGACTCGATCACCCTCCAAGTCCAAGTTGACAAAGAGAACTCGATAGAGTTCTCATTTGATTGTGGTACACTACTTATACACTTCTTGTGTTTACTTCTATTTATAAACTCCTACACATCTCTTCTTAGTCATTTCATCCTGCATGTCCACTGATTTCCTAATTAAAAGAAAAGAAAAAGAAAAAGAAAATAAATAATGACTTAGCTGTTTTTGGCTGTATTATAACACTACCTCCCTCTCAAGATTCCTTATCCCAAGGATTTTTATAGTTCATAGTATGGGTCACAAATGTTTCCCATTCCATTGTCATCTTCTTCTGTCCACTCCTTGGACCCTGAACTTTCCTACTCAATTTCTTCTTCTTCTTCTTTTATTGTTTCTATAGTTCTTTGTCCTCTCATTTGTCCTCCTTTCCATTGTTTCCAATTTCTTTCCAGTCTTCCCCAATATTCTTCATCATATCATTTGTCTGACCACCCAAATAGCTTTTTTTGCTATGAATCGCCCTGGCAGTTCTCCTCTTCTAAATATTCCTTTCTCTCTTTCTTATCATCTTACATCTTCTATGTCTCTTCTGTATTCCTTTTCATACTCCTCTATTGCTTCCTTTGTATTCTCCAAGTTCTCCTTTCCTTCCCAGGTATCTGATTCTGCCATAAATCCCTTCCACTATACTAGATACTTATCCTTCTCTCTAATCCATTACTTATTTAATATCCTCTCGACTTCCCATTCCTCTTCTCCCTCAATTATGACTGGAGCCAGTTGCTCCTTTTTCTTCCCCTCAACTTGCCCTATATATCTACATATCCTACTAATGTTTACTACTGGATGTATTCTGATTGTGCTAGGTAGTTCCAATTCAACTGCATTTGCTGATACAATCTTCTTTACTTTGTAAGGCCCCACAAACCTTTCCATTAGCTTTTCTGTCCTCCTCCCAACTATTTGGTACTTTAGATCTTTGGTGCTCAACATCACTAAGTCTCCTACTTTATAATCATCGACCTCTCTTCTTTTTCTGTCTATATACTTCTTCATTTCCTCTTATGCTTTCCCTAGTACTACTCTTGCTTCTTCCTGTATTTCTTTCATCTTCTCAATAAATTTCTTTGCTCTCTCATATTTCTCCTTCTTTCTTTCTTTGAACCCCATTCTAGGATCTTGCCTATAATTTGTCTTAAAAGGTGTTGTTTGAGTACTCGAGTGCGCTTTATTGTTATATGCAAATTCTGCTGTTTCCAACTATTTGGGCCATTGTTCTTGCCTATGATCAATAAACATTCTCAAGTATTGCTCTAACTCCTGGTTCACCCTTTCTGTTTGCCCATCTGTCTGTGGGTGAAATGCTGTCGACAATTTACTCTCAATTCCCAATATCCCATTTAACTCTCTCATTAACCCTGCTGCAAATTGGGGTCCTCTATCCAAAATAATACTTTCCAGTAGCCCATGCAGTTTCTATACATTATCTCTAAACAATCTTACTAATCCCTCTGCCAATGTTTTCTCTGTAGTTGGTATAAAATAGACCATCTTAGTTAACCAATCCACTACTACTAGAATGCTGTTGTATCCCTGTGCTAAAGGCAACTTAGTGATAAAGTCTGCCAATATATGTATCTACAGTTTTTCTGGAATTAAGTTTGGCATTAATTTTCCTGCTGGTTGTTCTGTGTAGTTTTTATTGCGCTGGCAAGTGTTGCACCCCTCTATATATTGTTTCACCTCTTTAGTAATCCCTTGCCACCAAAAGTTTTGAGTGACCAGCTCTACCATCTTCCACTGTCCTCCATGTCCTTCTACTGGTGTATCGTGATGTAGCCTGATAATTTCTGCCCTCAATTTATCATCTTTTGGCACATACACTTTCCTCTCTTTATACATAACACCATTGTCATGACTTGGCAAAATGGCTAAGTCATTATTTATTTTTTCTTTTCTTTTCTTTTTTTTTCCTTTCTGGACTTACTACACAAGGATGGAGCACAAGAAAGTATCACGTAACTAAGTGTCACAAGAGTCACAGTCAGGTAACAGTACATGACTAAGTCACATGGGAACTGTGGGAAGATAGTGCACAGACCATGTAGTAGTTGTATAAGTAGTGTAGGAAATTTAACGAGAACTCCATTGAGTTCTTCTTGTCAACTCAGACTTAGAGGATGATCAAGTTGTTTAGGCTAAGTCACTACAGCCATCTACCTCTCTCCATTCTTCATCTCTCAACATCTTTACCCCTGCTCTCTTCATTTCCTCCACTGCTTTTACTACCTCATCGTCTTTTACTTTTGACTTCCTAACTTCCTCTAATAGATCTACTCCATCCACTATTATTTCTACCATCTCTGTTTTCCTTACTTCCAGCCACTCTGGTTTTACCAACCTCTGGTCCTCATTGTCTTTCTCTACTCCCACTTCCCAGTCCAGTCTTCTACTTAGACTATCCACTTTCCCCATCTTACTTTCTGGAACATGCTTCAGCATAAAATTAAATCTTGACAGGTGTAAAGCCTATCTTGCTTGTCTTCTGTTTAACTTCTGCACTTTCATAAAGTACTTGAGATTCTTATGATTAGTCCAAATCTCGAATTTAATTGCTGCTCCTTCCAGGAAATGCCTCCACACTTCTAAACATCTAACAACTGCTAACATCTCCTTGTCATGTATCTCATAATTTCTTTCTGTATCACTGAGAGACTTGGAAATGAAAGCGACTAGCCTCCACATTTCATCTAAGCACTTCATTGATAGTACTCCTCCAGTAGTGTAATTTGATGTACCGGCTTCTACTCTAAATTCCTTATCTAAGTCCAGTACCACTAATACTGGTTTTATTGTGAACACCCTTTTGAGTTTGTCAAATGCTTTCTGCTGTTCCACTTCCCACTGCCACTTTACATCTTTCCTCATCAGTACATTTATAGGCCTTGCTACTTGAGCAAAATCTTTGATAAACCTCCTATAATAGTTTGCAAGGCCCAAGAATTTCCTGACATCTTTCACATTTTTTGGCTCTAGCCAACTGAGTACTCTATCTACTTTCTCTTCCTCCATTTCAATTCCATTAGGTCCTATTACTACTCCTAGGAACCCAATTTTTCTCACTTTCCATACACATTTCTCCAGCTTGATGTACAAGTTATTTTCTTCTAGCCTCCTCAGTATTTCTTCCACAATCTCATCATGTCCTTCCTTTGTTTCTGTCCCTACTAGTACATCATCTACAAATGCAGCAACTTTTCCTTCATTAATCAAGTCCCTCAGGATTTCATTCATTATTGCCTGGAATGTGGCTGGTGAATTTGTCATTCCAAAGAACATAACTGTTGGCTTGAAGGACCCTATATGCATTGTAAATGCTCCCTTCCACTCATCTCCTTCTTTTATCCTTATGTTATTGAACCCCCACCTCAGATCCATTTTAGTAAATACCTTCTTGCTACCCATATTGTCGATTAGCTCTATAATTAGTGGTAGCAGGTAGTTATTTTTCACTGTCTAGTCGTTTAGGTTGCAGTAGTCTATTACCATCCACTTACTCCCATCCTTTTTGCCCACAAAGAAGACTAGTGACATTTGAGGGGATTTTGATGGTCTGATATACCCCTTTCTCAGTTGATCTTCTACAAAGTTCTAGACCTTCTCTCTCTTATTTTTGGATAAAGAGTAAATTCTTCCCTTTTGTGGTTTGAACGTTTTCTTGAGATTGATAGCATGATCCCAAACTTTTCTAGTCAGCATTCTTTCTGACTCTATTTTCCCAAACACTTTTCTCCATTTTAGGAATTTCCTTGGGACCAACTCTTCAATTTTCCTGTGGTCCTCTTCAATTTCCTCTTCTCTTCCCCAATCTTCCTTGTCATTGATTGCCCATCTGACAATTTTCTCTTCCTCTAGAGTTGCTACCCTTTTTCCTTTCTCGACTCCCCTTGGTCTTGTTCTACTATATAAAGGTGGGTATCTCATCATTTTTACTTTTCTAGTTTCCCAATTGATTTCTAGGTTATGTGCCTATAACCATGGCATTCCCAGTATTACTTCTGTTTTTCCTAAGTCACATACATCCATCCTCATTCTTTCTACATGACCCTTGTAGTACACATTTGCTTCTACCTGATGTGTAATGGCTCCTCCACTGTTATTTGTTCCATTCACATTTCTGACCATTATGGGTCTTTCTAGTTTCTGCAGTATAAACCTATGTTTCACTGCTGTTCTCTTATCCATGAACATCTCTGTTGTGCCACTATCCAAGAGCACTTTTACTGTAACACCCTCATGAGTGTCTATCTTTTCTATCCTAATATTCAACCATACTTCTTTTAGCATTTTGAAGGTTTGTCTAACCTCTCTTTGCCTACCCTCCTCTTTTGCTATGCCTTCTGGGACTCCTGTTCATGTACCGCTCTGCTGTGCCTTTTCCTTTTTGGGGCACACTACCTCTGTCTCCTTCCTTTTCTGATATCCACACTACTTCTGTCTGTCTGAAATCATCCCCTATTCTCTCCTCCATATAGCATTCTTTCTATCTACACCTTTCACACTCCACATACGGTACTATCACCTCCTTTGTATACCACCCCAGCTCTAACAGGCATGCCTTATCTAGAATACCCTCTCTACAGTACTCTTGTGCTTTTTATTGTAGGATGTGTACTAGACTTCTCCTCCATTCTTTTTGCTGTGCCTTTTGTGGCATGGCCACATGCACCACCTCTTTTACTACTTACAACTTCTTTTCTTCTTTCCAAAGAGGACACTCTCTGTACTTGTGTCCCTTCTCTACACACTTAAAACATTCTACTTTCACTGTCTTCTGCTTTCTTATCATCCTCTTCTTCATATCACACTGCATCACCCTACTTGACAACACTTCAAATTTATTTTGGGGAGCAGTTCTCTTCTTCTCCTTTCCTTTCCTTATTCCTGCAATTTCAGGCTAGGTACCCAAACCCTTTGCAACTCCAACATTCTTGTTCTTTCTTTCCTTCTAATTTTGCCCTTAATAACGTAAGGGTACGCTTTTGTTTGAGCAAGTTGCTCATTAATGAATTGTATTGTTGCAAAGACATAGTGCTACGTCTCTGCAAGGGTACGGAAGTAATGTTGATTCTTGCTAATTACAACTATGTCTGCTGGGGCACAAGATCTTCATCCAGCCAG
This sequence comes from Leucocoprinus sp. KB1807203, assembly GCA_019327925.1. Taxonomy (NCBI): domain Eukaryota; kingdom Fungi; phylum Basidiomycota; class Agaricomycetes; order Agaricales; family Agaricaceae; genus Leucocoprinus; species Leucocoprinus sp. KB1807203. The sequence continues at coordinate 60,887 of JAHTMQ010000192.1, forward strand.
ATGCTTACTACCCTACTAACTACTGCCTTAATAATAGGGTTAAACTATTACCTCAAGGAGAGGATCCTTACTCTAGATGGCTGTTATTGATAGGCAGTGAATGCTCTTAGTGATCATCCTAGGTGGATGTTCAAGAAGAACTCAATGAAGTTCTTTCTTGGATTAGACTACTACCTATACTATTTTACAGTGGCTGTACTACTACTAGTCCACAATCACATGTTCTTCCAGAATGTTCTATGGTCACTTGATTTTGTCATGTGATTTGATTATCTAAGTTCCCATGCTATTTATTCCTTGACCCTATTGTATGACTTGAGATTTTGGATTAAGTATTTAAATGTGTGGGAGACCATTTCCTTCTTGGGGCTCTTATAACATGGCCCCCCCTTTAAGTTTCCTTGTCCCAAGGAATTTTTCCATCAACTCCAGTTTTCGTTCCACCTCTTTTCCCTTTTCCTTTTGTACTTTCTTTTTCCTCAACCATATAGCAATTTTGCTGTGAACTCCCTAGGTAATTCCTGACTAAATTTCTTTTTTTCTTCTTCTAGCTCCTGTCTCCTTAGTTCTTCAACCTTTTCTCTGTATATTCTTTTGAACTCTTCTACCAACTCTTTTGCATTTTCCAAGTTTTCTCTATTTTCCCAAGTATCTTCTTCTGCTGTATACCCCTTCTATCTCACCAGAAACTTTTTCTTCCCTCTAACCATTCTTTTGTTTACAATTTTTTCTACCTCGAATTCCTCTTCTCCTTCAATAATGACCAGTTTTGGTGGTGTCTTCTTCTGCCCTTCTACCTGTGATTTATAGAGTTGTACTCTATTTACATTAACCACAGGGTGTATTCTAATAGACTTAGGTAGTTCTAACTCTATTGCATTGCTAGAGACAATTCCCTTAACTTTGTAGGGGTCTACAAAACACTCTGTCAATTTCTCTGATCTCCTCCCCTTCATCTGCTATTTTAAGTCTTTCATACTTAGCAGTACTAAGTCTCCTACTTTGTATTCTTCTTCCTCCCTTCACCTTCTGTTCGCAAATTTTTTTATTTCTTCTTGCACTTTCCCTAGCACTGCTTTTGCTTCCTCCTAGATTTTCTTCATTCTTTCCACAAATTTCCCTACCACTTCATACTTCCTCTTTCTCCTTCCTTCAAACACCATCCTTGGGTCCTGACCATAGTTTGCTTTGAATGGCGATATTTTTGTTGCTGTGTGGATTTTGTTGTTATACATGAATTCTACCATTCCTAACCAATCCAGCCACTGCTCTTGTCTATGATCAATAAAGACCCTCAGATATTGCTCTAACTCCTGGTTTATCCTTTCCATCTGCCCATCTGTTTGAGGGTAATAGGTTGTTGAGAGTTTTGTCTGGATTCCCAGCAAGTTATTCAATTCCTTTATCATTCCTGCTGCAAACTGCACTCCCCTATCTGATATAATGCTTTCTGGAAGTCTGTATAACTTCCATACATGATCTCGAAACAACCTTGCGAGTCCCTCTACTAATATCTTCTCCATTGTTGCTATAAAATGTGCCATTCTGCTAAAGCAGTCACATACTACTAAGATAGCATCATATCTCTGGGCTAATGGCAGCTTGGTGATGAAGTCTGCCAAGATGTGACTCCATGGTTTTTCTGGGATTACATTGGACATCAGTTTTCCTGCTGGTGCTTTGCTTCAATTCTTATATCTTTGACACATATCACATCCCTCCATATATTTCCCTACCTCTTTTGTTAATCCTAGCCACCAGTAATTCCTGGTGACCAACTCTGCTGTCTTCTACCTTCCTCTATGTTCCCCTACTGGAGTGTTGTGATGCAGATGTATTATCTCCCCCCTGAGTTCTTCTTCTGGTACATATATCCTTCCTTCTCTCATCACTATCCCATCTTCTACTTCCCATTCTTCATCTTTCAACATCTTTATTCCTGCTCTCTTCAACTCTTCTACCACTTTTACTACCTTTTCATCCCCTTCCTGCACTCTTTTGATTCTTTTCTTTAGATTTCCTTCCTCTATCATTGTTTCTGCTCCTCTAATCCATTCTGGTTTTATTAGTTTCTGGTCTTTGTTGTCTTTTTCCACTCCCTCCTGCCAGTCCAGTCTCCTGCTTAATCTGTCTGCCTTCCCATGCTTTTTCCTAGAACATGTTTTAATGTGAAATCAAATTGTGGTAGATATAAGGCCCATCTTGCTTGTCTATGATTTAATTTTTGGCTCATTATGAAATACTAGAGATTCTTGAGATCTGTCCAGATTTCAAATTCAAGTTTTACTCCCTCCAAATAGTGTCTCCATACTTCTAGGCACCTAATAACTGCCAGCATCTCTTTATCATGAATTTTGTAATTTCGCTCTGTAGTGTTCAATGATTTAGAGATAAAGGCCACTGGCCTCCACTTCCCATCCTCACATTTTGTCAACAACACTTCTCCCATTGCATAGTCTAAGGCATCTGCTTCCACTCTCATTTCTCTATTGATGTCTGGGATAGCTAAAACAGGTTCTGTGATGAATGCCCTCTTAAGTCTCCCAAATGCTTCCTCCTACTCCTGCTCCCATTTCCATTTCTGTTCCTTCCTGACTAGTACATGTAGCAGTGCTGCTATCTTAGCAAAGTCCTTTATAAACCTTCTGTAGTAGTTGGCAAGGCCTAAAAATTTTTGCACCTCTTTGACATTTCTGGGTACTGGCCAGTTTAGTACTCCCTCCACCTTCTTCTTTTGCATTTCCACCCCCTTTGGACTGATTATTACTCCCAGAAATTCTACTTCTCTCATTTTCCATTTACACTTCTCTGGTTTTACAAATAAGTCGTTCTCTTCCAATCTCTTTAATACCTCCTCCACTAACTCATCATGTCCCTCTTCAGTGTCCATAGCCACCAGGATGTCATCAATGAATGTTGCTGTATCTCCTTGGTTTATGAGATCTCTGAACAGATCATTCATCATTGTCTGGAAGGTGGCGGGGAAGTTCGTCAACCCAAAATACATGACTGTGGGTTCATAAGCTCCAATATACGTTGTAAACACTGCCTTCTATTTGTCGCCCTCTTTGATCCTGACAGTATCGTATCCCCACCTTAGGTCCAGCTTTGTGAACACCTTTCTTTTTCCTACTCCATCGAGTATGTCTGCAATGAGGGATAAGAGGGTACCCATTCTTTACTGTCCACTGATTTACATATTGATAATCTTACACCATTCTCCATGTGCCATCCTTTTTTGCCACAAAGTATACTGGCAACATTTGGGGTGATTTGGAAGGACGGATATACCCTTTTCTCAATTGATCCTCTATGAATGCTTGTACCTCTCCCCTTTCTTCCCTCAACAATGAATACACCTTTCCCTTTTTTGGCATGAACCCCTTCTTTAATTCTATAGCATGGTCCCACATTTTTCGCACTGGCATCCTCTCTGACTCCCTTTTACCGAATACCTTCCTCTATTTCCAAAACCTTTTGGGTACCAACCTTTTCAATGTTTCTTTGTCCTCATCCTTTTCCACTTTCTTTACCTTCTTCTTTCCTTCTTTCTGCTTTCTCTTTCCACATATAGGTGGACAACATGTCATTTTTACCTCCCCCTTTTCCCAATCTATTTCTGGGTTATGGGCTGCTAGCCATGGCATTTCTAGTATCACCTCTGTCTTTCCCAAGTTGCATATGTCCATCCTCACCCTTTCTACATGTCCTTTGAAGAACATATTGCATTCAACCTGATGTATTATAGCCCCCCCTGTATTGACCGTTCCATCCACATTTCTAACTAACAGGGGTTTTTTTAATTTTTCTATTTTAAACCCCTTTTCTTTAGCAAAGGTTGTATTCATAAATAGCTCTATTGCCCCACTATCTAGTAATGCCTTAACTGCTACTCCTTTGTGGTTTTCCAACTTCTCTAGTTCCACCTTCATCCAGACTTCTCTTAGTGGCTGTAGTGTATGCCATATGTCTCTTACTCTCTCAGTTGTATTGATGAAGTTTGATTTATTGCCCAGTTTTTCTAGGTGCAATACACTGTACAGATTATTGGAGGCCAGTTGAGAGCTTACTATTCTCTATTTTCTTTTGCCAACTCCTACAATATTTCTACTACCCTTCCTTTATGTCTTTCCCAACAATTTTTGGCTATATAGCCCCACTTTCCACATACATAGCAAGTCCTATCCCCTCCCTTTCCTCTATCTATATCCATTGTATTTGGGTCTCTTCTTGGACCTGTTTGAGCTCCTCTATTAAACATATTTCTTCCTCCTCCTCCCCTGTATCCTCTCCCTGTTCTCCATGTTATTTGTCCCCCCCTTCCCCCATATGATCCTCCTCCTCTTGGCTGCGCATTTCCCCCTGGGTATACTGCATTCCTCTCCAATACTTTCTCTTCTGTCCTGCTCTGTCTCTGGTTTCTGTCTAGTCTCACTGCCCTTTCTTGCCACTCTCCAACAGTAGTTGGTGGTTCCTCTGCTTTGGCTAACTTCCTCCTGATGGCTCCATTCAGTCCTCATTTAAATTCTTTGATGAGGGGTCTTCCCTCATAGCCACTCCCCCTGGCGACCTTTTTGAATTCCTGCACATATTTGTTGCAGGTTCTCCCTCCTTGCTCAATTATTATTAGTTGTTCCATCTTCCTCTCCTCTTCTGATGTCTCCCCAAAGTTGTTCCTTATTTTTGTAAACAGTTGCTCTGCTGATTCCACCTCTGACTCTCCCTTAGCCAGCTCGTCCAACAAGTTATCCTTCTATGCCTCTGCTATTCCTCCCTGTATATATGACAATACCCAGACCACCTGAGTTGCTGCTGCTTCTTCTGTCATCTTCATCCTGATGTATAGGCGAGCCGTGTTAATGAACGCACTCATCTCTTCCATCTTTCCACTGAAAACTTGAGGTCTTGCAATCTCCACTCTGCTCCCTTGTTGCTGAAGGAGCATGGTATTAACCTGCTGCTGCAGGGTTGCAATCATGGCAAGGAGTTGCTCCTCTCTGGTTTGGGGGAGAGCGGGTGCTAAAGGGTGTTCCCCCTGTTGCTATTGTTGTTGGTGAGACATTGGTAATGGCAATGGTGATGGCAATGGTGATGGCAATGTTTTCTTGTAGGAGGATGAGTAGTCTTCTTCGTCTGTACTTATGACTGGCTACTGACTAAGAAGGGTGAAACAATATTATCCCTAAGAAGGAAATATCACAAATGGCCACTTACTGATTTGTGAGTTGATGATTTGATAATCAAAAGGCTCAAAAAAGCAAAGTTTAGACAGTAGCAAAAGATGTTGTTAAGTCTGAGGTTTATCCTCAGACATACAGTTCTTAAATACATGATTGTGGTGGTCTGTGTACCAGAACAGCCTACCACATGATCACTACCTATTGTTTTATATATAGGAGTACTATTGTTCTTGAAATAGAGATAACCTAACCATCTTAGGGCAGTCCTTTGTTCTATTCAAGGACAGATAATAATCTATGGATAAAGATCAGTTGTCATGTGCAAACATTGAGGACCTTTTATCTCCATGGGATCTTATTGCCTCTGGATCTATTCATAGCTGAAAGAAGCGCATTGAAGAGAGCTTCACAATGGTCGTTGAAGCAAATGATTACGTTAAGCGGTTCCTGAGATATCAGCGATTTAGTGTCTGGTGACTTGGTGATCACTGACTGATCTACTGATAGCTCAGTGAATACTGATCACTTTGAGACGTTTTTGGTACCGTTTGAAAGGTCTTCTTAAGGGCTTTTTGTGGCCATTTAGATCGTCGAAATCGGTCAAGTATTTCTGGAGTTATGGTCCGAATGAAGTTTGTGACAGGAAATTTCTAAGCTAGACAGGCCTTTGAGAGGTTCCCATCATTCCCCTGCATAGACTGATCACAATGGATTAGTAGCATGGAGCTGATAGTGAAGAATTAATTACAAGCCCACTCGATATAGAGGTTAGGTCTCGGGCAGGGACACGAGGTTTGTCCAGGCCGTCTACCCACTATCCCTAACTGACAGTGAAGTCCCCTTTACAGCTAGGGCCCACTATCCAAGATGCTTGAGAGTGCTGTGCTCCCTAGCGAGGAAGAGTGTAGAATAAGTGTAATAGGAGAAAATCACTTGTGGGGCTGGTATGAAGCCAACTGCACCTTTAAGTGATTTTGAGCAGGGCTCAAGGTGAATAGTGCTCGGATGTGGTATTGAGTTCTTATGTTATCAATAGGCAGTGAATGCTCTTAGTGATCACCCTAGGTAGATGTTCAAGAAGAACTTGATAGAGTTCTTCATTGGATTGGTCTGCTACTTATACTATTTTACAGTGGCTGTACTACTACTAGTCCATGGTCATATGATCTTCTAGAATGTTCTATGGTCACCTGATCTTGTCACATGATTTGATTACCTAAGCTCCTATACTATTTATTCCTTAACCCCATTGTACAACTTGAGATTTTGGATGAAGTATTTGAATGTGTGGGAAACTGTTTTCCTTTTTGGGGCTCTCATAACACCTCCCTTCTTTTGTTACTATCCCATCCTCTATTTCCCATTCTTCATTCTTCAATGTCTTTATTCCTGCCCTCTTCAACTCTTCTACTGCCTTTACTACCCTTTCATCCCCTTCCTGTGCTCTTTTGATTCTTTTCTTTAGGTCTCCTTCCTCTATCATTATTTTGGCTCCCCTAATCTATTCTGGTTTTATTAGTTTCTGGTCCTTGTTGTCCTTTTCCACTCTCTCTTGCCAGTTGGGTCTCCTACTTAGTCCATCTACCTTCTCCATGCTCTTTCCTAGAACATGTTTTAATGTAAAATTAAATCATGACAGGTATAGGGCCCATCTCACTTGTCTACAATTTAATTTTTGACTCGTCATAAAATACTGGAGGTTCTTATGGTCTATCCAGATTTCAAATTCGAGTTTTGCTCTCTCCAAGTAGTGTCTCCATGCTTCTAGGTACCTAATAACTGCTAGCATCTCTTTATCGTGAATTTCATAATTTTGCTCTGTAGTGTTCAATGATTTAGAGATGAAGGCCACTGGCCTCCACTTTCCATCCTCACACTTTGTTGACAATACTCCTTCTATTACATAGTCTGAAGCATCCATCTCCACTCTCATCTCCCTATTGATATCTGGAATAGCTAAGACAGGCTCTATGGTGAATACCATCTTAAACCTTTCAAACACTTCCTTCTGTTCTCTTTCCCATTTCCATTTCTGCTCCTTTCTGACCAGCACATGCAGTAGTGCTGCTAACCTAGTGAAGTCTTTTATAAATCTTCTATAATAATTGGCAAAACCTAAAAACTTCTACACTTTTTTGACATTTCGGGGTGCTGGCCAGTTTAGTACTCCCTCCACTTTTTCCTTCTGCATTTCTACCCCTCTTAGACTGATTACTACTCCCAGAAATTCTACCTCTCTTACTTTCCATTTATACCTTTTGGGCTTTATGAATAGATCATTCTCCTCTAATCTTTTTAGTACCTCCTCTACTAACTCATCATGTCTCTCTTCAGTGTCTGTGGCTACCAGGATATCATCAATGAATGTTGCCATGTCTCCCTGGTTTATGAGATCTCTGAATGGGTCATTCATCATCATTTGGAAGGTAGTGGAAGAGTTCGTTAACCCAAAGTATATAACTGTGGGTTCGTAAGCTCCAATATGCATTGTAAATGCTGCCTTTCACTCATCTCCCTCTTTGATCCTGACGTTATTATATCCCCACCTCAGGTCCAGCTTCGTAAACACCTTCCTCTTTTCTACCCCATCCAGTATGTCCACAATGAGAGGTAAGGAATACCCATTCTTTATTGTCTACTGATTTATGTGTCAATAGTCCTGTACTATTCTCTGTGTGCCATTCTTCTTTGCTACAAAGTGTACTGGTGATGTTTGGGGTGACTTGGAAGGTTGGATGTATCCTTTCCTTAGCTGATCTTCTACAAATACTTGCGCCTCCTCCCTTTCCTCCCTGGACAGTAAGTACACCTTTCTCTTTTTTGGTGTAAATCCTTCCTTCAACTCTATAGCATGGTCCCAGGTTTTTTGTACTGGTATCCTTTTTGACTTTCTTTTTCTGAATACCTTCCCCCACCTCCAAAACCTTTTAGGCACCAGTTTTTTCAATGTTTCTTCATCCTCATCCCTCTCCACTTTCTTTACTTCCTTTCTCTTCTCTTCTTGCTTTCTCTTTCCACATATAGGTGGACAGCATATCATTTATACCTCTCCTTTCTCCCAATCTATCTCTGGGTTATAGGCTGCTAGCCACAGCATTCCCAGTATCACCTCTGTTTTTTCTAAATTATATATATCCATCCTTGCCCTTTCCATATGTCCTTTGAAACACATGTTGCATTCTACTTGATGCATTATAGCTCCTCCCACATTTACTGTTCCATCCATATTTCTAACTAACAGGGGGTTTTTTAACTTCTCCATTTTAAACCCCTTTTCTCTGGCAAAGGTTGTATCCATGAATAGACTTGTTGCCCCACTGTCTAGTAATGCTTTTACTGCTATTCCCTCATGGCTTTCCAACTTTTCTAGCCCCACTCTCATCCAGACTTTTCTTAGTGGCCGGAGTGTGTGTTGTATATCTTTTACTCTCTCAGTTGTATTGGTGAACTTTGATTTATTGCCTAGTTTTTCTGGGTGCAATACACTGTACAAATTATTGGAGGCTAGCCAAGAGCTTACTGTTCTCCACTTTCTTTTGCCAACTCGTGCGGCATTTTCACTACCCTTCCTTTGTGTCTTTCCCAACAATTTTTGGCCATATGGCCCCACTTTCTGTATATATAGCACATTCTATCCCCCCCCTTCCTCTGTCTACATCTATTGTGTTTGGGTCTCTTCTTGGACCCATTTGAGTTCCTCCTCTATTAAATATGTTTCCTCCTCCTCCCCTTCTGTATCCTTCCTCTATTCTCTACGTTATTTGTCCCCCCCTTCCTCCATATGATCCTCCTCCTCTTGGCTGCGCATTTCCTCCTGGGCACACCATATTCCTCCCCAACATTCTTTCTTCTATTCTACTTTGTCTCTGATTTCTATCTAACCTTACTACTTTTTCCTGCCACTCTCCAATGGTAGTTGGTGGTTTTTCTGTTTCTACCAACTTTCTTCTAATACTCCTGTTTAGTCCTCTCTTAAACTCTTCAATGAGAGGTCTTCCCTCATAGTCACTCCTTCTTGTGACCTTTTTAAATTCTTGCACATACTCATCGCAGGTCTTTCCCTCTTGCTCGATTGTTCTCAGCTGTTCTATCTTCCTTTCTTCTTCTGATGTCTCCCCAAAGTCATTCCTTATCTTAGTAAACAACTACTCTGCTGATTCCACCTCTGACTCTCCCTTGGCCAGTTTATCCAATAGGTTGTCCTTCCATGCCTCCACTACTTCTCCTTACACATATAATAATACCCAGGCTACCTGGATTGCTGCTGCTTCTTCTGCCATCTTCATCCTTATATATAAGTGAGCTGTGTTAACAAATGTGCTCACCTCCTCCATCCTTCTACTAAAGACTTGAGGTTTTGCAACCTCTACTCTGCTTCCTTGTTGCTGAAGGAGCATGGTACTAACCTGCTACTGCAGGGTTGCAATCATGGCAAGGAGTTGCTCCTCTTGAGAGGTAGGTGCTGGAGAAGGTTCCTTTTGTTGCTGTTGTTGGCAGGACATATGTGATAGTAATGATGATGATGATGGTGACAGTGTTGATGATTCCTCGTAAGAGAACAAGCAATCTTCTTTGTCTGTACTTATAGCTAATTACCAACTAAGAAGGGTGAAACAGTATTATCTCTAAGAAGGGAATCCCTAAGCTAGATGGGCCTTTAGGAGGTTTCCATCGTTCTCCTGCATAGACTAGTCACAATGGATTGGTAGCATGGAGCTGATAGTGAAAGAACTAGTTATGAGCCCACTTGGTATAGAGGTCAGGTCTCAGGCAGGGACACAAGCTTTGTCCAGGCTGTCTACCCACTGTCTCTAACTAACAGTGAAGTCCCCTTTATAGCTAGGGCCCGCTATCCAAGATGCTTTTGAGCACTGTGTCCATTAGCAAGAATGATAAGAGAGTAAGTGTAAGTGAGGATGTTGAGGCTGTGAAGTGCAGGGTCAACAGTGGGGTATCGAGTTCTTATGTTATCAATAGGCAGTGAATGCTCTTAGTAATCATCCTAGGTGGGTGTTCAAGAAGAACTCAATAGAGTTCTTCCTTGGATTGGACTACTATTTATACTATTTTACAGTGGCTGTACTACTACTAGTCCACAATCACATATTCTTCCAGAATGTTCTATGGTCACTTGACCTTGTCACATGATTTGATTACCTAAGTTCCCATGCTATTTATTCCTTGACCCCATTGTATGACTTGAGATTTTGGATTAAGTGTTTAAATACATGGGAGACTGTTTTCTTCTTGGGGCTCTCATAACAATGGTCTTCTAGAAGCAACTATTACTCCTCTGCATGTACCACTTACAATGGAGTGCAGCACAAGGTTTTTACTAAGAAAACAGTAACTAATAACACCATCCAGTTGTAAGGTCAGGTCTAGAACACGATGCCTGGGTTTGGTACCATATCTCCACCTGCAGTCCCTAACTAACTACAAAGTCCCCTTAAGCCAAGGGTCCAGCTATATATGGAGGTGGCTAGTGATTGTGATGACCACCAGCCCAGGGTTGATTTATATGAGAGTAAGAGTAAGCAAGGTCCAAGACAGACAGTGCTCAAGAAGTGAATATTGAGTTCTGGTGTAGTGACTTAGTCTAGATGACTCGATCACCCTCCAAGTTCAAGTTGACAAGGAGAACTTGATGGAGTTCTCATTTGATTGTGGTATACTACTTATATACTTCTTGTGTTTACTTCTATTTATAAACTCCTTGTTATGAGAGCCCCAAACAGGAAAAGGTTTCCCACATATTTGAACACTTAATCCAAAACCTCAAAGCATACAATGGAGTAAGGATATAAATAGGATGGGGACTCAGTAAGTCAAATCATGTGACAAGGTCAGGTGATCATAGAACATTCTGGAAAGAACATGTGATTGTGGAACTCTAGGGTATAGCCACTGTAGTAGTAGTATAAGTAGGGCTGCAATCTAATAAAGAACTCTATTGAGTTCTTCTTGAACATCTATCTAGGGTGGTTACTAAGGACATTCACTGTCCATTGATAACATAAGAACTCAATATCACATCTGAGCACTGTTTACCTTGAACCCTGCTCAAAATCACTTAAAGGAGCAGTTGGCTTCATACTGGCCCCGCGAGTGATTTCCCCTACCACTACTTACTCTCTTACCTTCCTCACTAGTGGGTACAGCGCTCACAAGCATCCTGGATAGTTGGCCCTAGCTGTAAAGGGGACTTCTCAGCCAGTTAGGGACTGAGAGAGAAGACTGGGTACTAAGTTCAAGTATCTTGTTTAAGTCCTGACCTTGCAATTGGATGTTGTTCATTACCCTCTTCTTGATATAAACTCTATGCTACATTCCATTGTGGATGGTATACGCAGGAGATTAGTAATTATTCCTTAGAAAGCCACTTAGCTTAGGGGTCCTCTTCTTAGGGGCAATTGTATACCAAATTTGATTGGGGCAGTAGTCAGTAAGGCAATAGAAGTCCAGACAGGTGAAGATTGCACACCCTGTTGGACATAGGCCTTAGTTAGCAACCCTGGATCAGGAATCATCAGAGTACAAATCATCAACCCCCCCATTACCATCACTACTACCACCACCCTACAACATGTCTTGGCAATAACAATAGGGGGAAACTCCCTCAACATCCACCTCCTGCCAAACCAGAGAGGAACAATTCCTCACCATGATCGCAACCCTGCAACAGCAGGTCAATACCATGCTCCTCCAGCAGCAAGGGAGCAGAGTGGAGGTTGCAAGGCCTCAAGTCTTTAGTGGAAAGATGGAGGAGATAAGCGTGTTTGTAAACGCGGCTCGATTATATATCAGAATGAAGATGATGGAGGAGGTAGCGGCAATCCAGGTGGCCTGGGTATTATTGTATGTGCAGGAGGGAATAGCAGAGGCATGGAAGGATAATTTATTGGATGAATTGGCAAAAGGAGAATCAGAGGTAGAATCAGCAGAGCAGTTGTTTGCAAAAATAAGGAACGACTTTGGAGAGACATCAGAGAAAGAAAGAAAGATAGAACAGCTGAGGACAATCAAACAAGGGGGGAGGACCTGTGACGAATATGTGCAGGAATTCAAAAAGGTTGCCAGGGGGAGTGGCTATGAAGGAAGACCCCTTATTGAAGAATTTAAATGAGAATTGAATAGGGCCATCAGAAGGAAGTTGGCTGAAGCAGAAGAACCGCCAACCACTATTGGAGAGTAGCAGGAAAGAGCAGTGAGACTAGACAGAAACCAAAGGTAGAGCAGGGCAGAAGAAAGAGTATTTGGGAGGAATATGGCATGCCCAGGGGGAAATGTGCAGCCAAGAGAAGGAAGATCATATGGGGGAAGAGGGGAACAAATAATGTGGAGAACAGGAGGAGGGTACAGAGGAGGAGAAGGAGGAAATATATCTAATAGAGGAGGAGCTCAAATGGGTCCAAGGAGAGACCTCAACACAATGGATGTGGATAGAGGAAGAGGAGGAGATAGGACATGCTATATGTGTGGAAAAAGGGGCCACATGGCCAAAAACTGCTGGAAAAGACATAGGGGAAGAGTAGTAGAAATGCCATAGGAGTTGGCAAAAGAAAATAGAGGACAGTGAGCTCTCGGCTGGCCTCCAATAATGTATACAGTGTATTGCACCCAGAAAAACTGGGCAATAAATTGAACTCCATTAATACAACTGAGAGAGTAAGAGACATATGATGCACACTACGACCATTAAGGGAAGTCTAGTTGAAAGTAGGGTTAGAGAAGTTGGAAAGTCATGAAGGAATAGCAGTGAAGGCGTTGTTGGATAGCGGGGTGACAGATCTGTTCATGGACATGACCTTTGCAAAGGAAAAGGGATTTAAAATAGAAAAGTTGAAAAAACCCCTCTTAGTTAGGAATGTGGATGGAACAGCAAATGCAGAGGGGGCTATAACACACCAGGTTGAGTGCAATATGTTCTTTAAGGGACATATAGAAAGAGCCAGAATGGATGTGTGCAACTTAGAGAAGATAGAGTTAATATTGGGAATGCCATGGCTAGCAGCCCACAATCCAGAAATAGATTGGGAGAAAGGAGAAGTGAAGATGACACATTGCCCACCTATATGTGGAAGAAGAAAGCAAGAAGTGAAGGAGAAGAAAGTAAGAAAGACGGAAAAGGATAAGGACAAGGAAGTGTTAAAAAGGCTAGTGCCCAGGAGATTTTGGAAGTGAAAGAAAGTATTTGGAAAAAAGGAGTCAGAAAGGATGCTGGTACAAAAGATCTGGGACCATGCCATAGAATTAAAGGAGGGATTTACACCAAGAAAGGGGAAAGTATACTCACTATTGAGAGAGGAAAGAGAGGAAGTACAGATGTTTGTGGAAGACCAGTTAAGGAAGGGATATATCTGACCCTTCAAGTCACTCCAGACATCACCAGTACACTTTGTGGTGAAAAAGGATGGCACACGGAGAATGGTACAAGACTATTGATACATAAACCAGTGGATGATAAAAAATGGGTACCCCTTACCCCTCATTGCAGATATATTGGATGGAGTAGGAAAGAGAAAGGTGTTTACAAAGTTGGATTTGAGATGGGGATTCAATAATGTCAGAATCAAGGAAGGAGACGAATAGAAGACAGCGTTCACGACATACATCAGAGCGTATGAACCTACAGTTATGTATTTTGGGTTGACAAACTCCCCCACCACCTTCCAAGCAATAATGAATGACCTGTTCAGGGACCTCATAAACCAAGGGGACACAGCGACCTTCATTGACGACATTTTAGTAGCCACAGATACAGAAGAGGAACATGATGAGTTGGTGGAGGAAGTACTAAGGAGATTGGAAGAGAATGATCTGTTTGTGAAACCAGAGAAATGCAAATGGAAAGTAAGAGAAGTAGAGTTTCTAGGAGTAGTAATTGGTCCAAAAGGAGTGGAGATGCAAAAGGAGAAGGTAGAAGGAGTCCTGAACTGGCCAGCACCTAGGAACGTCAAAGAAGTACAAAAATTCCTAGACCTTGCTAATTACTACAGGAGGTTCATAAAGGACTTTGCTAGGATAGTGGCACTGCTACACGTGCTAGTCAGGAAGGAGCAAAAGTGGAAGTGGGAGAAGAAACAGAAGGAAGTGTTTGAAAAACTTAAGACAGGGTTCACCACAGAGCCTGTTCTGGTCATCCCAGACATCGATAGGGAAATGAGAGTGGAAGCAGATGCCTCAGACTATGCAACAGGAGGAGTGTTGTCGACAAAGTGTGAAGATGGGAAGTAGAGGCTGGTGGCCTTCATCTCTAAATCGCTGAATACCACAGAGCAAAATTACAAAATTCACAATAAAGAGATGCTGGCAGTTATAAGGTGCCTAAAAGCATGGAGGCACTACTTAGAGGGAGCGAAACTCGAATTTGAAATCTGGACAGACCATAAGAACTTCCAGTATTTTATGACGAGTCAAAAATTAAACCGCAGACAAGCAAGACAGGTCCTATACCTATCGTGATTTAATTTTATGTTAAAACACATTCCAGGGAAGAGCATGGGGAAGGCGGATGGATTAAGCAGAAGACCAGACTGGCAGGAGAAGGTGGAAAGAGATAACGAAGACCAGAAGCTGATAAAACCAGAGTGGATTAGGGAGGTAGAAACATTGATAGAGAAAGAAAACCTAAGAGAAAGAATCAGAAAGGCGCAGGAAGGGGATGAGAAGATAGTAAAAGCAGTAGAGGAGTTAAAGAGGGCAGGAATAAAAGTGCTGAAAGATGAAGAATGGGAAACTGAGGATAGGATAGTATTAAAGGAAGAAAGAATATACATACCAAAAGGAGACCTCAGGAGAGAAATAATACAACTACACCATGACACTCCAGTAGGAGGGCATGAGGGGAGGTGGAAGATGGTAGAGTTGATTGTCAGGAATTACTGGTGGCCAGGAGTAATGAAGGAGGTGGGAAGATATGTGGATGGATATGATGCATGTCAAAGATACAAGAATCGAAGCAAAGTGCCAGCGGGAAAACTAATGCCCAATGCAATCCCAGAAAAGCCATGGAGCCACATCTTGGCAGACTTTATTACCAAACTGCTACTAGCCCAGGGATATGACACAATCTTAGTAGTATATGACCATTTTAGCAAAATGGTACATTTTATAGCAACAACGGAGAAAACGTCAGCAGAAGGACTCGCAAAGCTGTTTTGGGACCATATATGGAAATTGCATGGACTTCCAGAAAGTATCATATCAGACAGGGGAGTGCAGTTTGCAGCGGGAATGATGAAGGAGCTGAATAACTTGCTGGGAATCCAGACAAAGCTCTCAACAGCCTATCACCCTCAAATGGATAGGCAAACGGAGAGGATAAACCAGGAGTTAGAGCAATATTTAAGGGTCTTCATTGACCATAGACAAGAGCAGTGGCCAGATTGGTTAGGAATGGCGGAGTTTATGTATAACAACAAAATCCACATGGCTACAAAAACATTGCCATTCAAAGCAAACTATGGTCAAGACCTAAGGGTGGGATTTGAGGGAAGAAGAAAAGGAAAGTACGAAGCAGTAGGAAAATTTGTAGAAAAAATGAAGAAAATCCAGGAGGAAGCCAAAGCAGCATTAGAAAAAGCACAGGAGAAAATGAAAAAGTTTGGAGACAGGAGATGAGGAAAGGGAGAAGAGTACAAAGTGGGGGACTTAGTGCTGCTAAGTACAAAGGACCTAAAATGGCAGATGAAAGGAAGAAGGTTGAAAAAGCTGACCGAACACTTTGTGGGCCCCTACAAAGTAAAGGGAATTGTCTCAAGTAATACAATAGAATTAGAGCTGCCTAATTCTATCAAAATACATCCTGTAGTTAACGTAAGTAGAGTACGACTCTATAAATCACAGGTAAAGGGACAGAAGAAGATACCACCAAAACCAGTTATCATCAAAGGAGAAGAGGAATTCAAGGTGGAGAAAATCTTAAACAAAAGGATGGTTAGAGGGAAGGAGAAGTTCCTGGTGAGGTGGAAAGGCTACACGGCAGGAGAGGATACCTGGGAAAATAGGGAAAATTTGGAAAATGCAAAGGAGCTGGTAGAAGAGTTCAAGAGGGAGTACAGAGAAGAGGTTGAAGAACTAAGGTGACAGGAGCAAGAAGAAGAAGAAAAGGAGTTCAGTCGGGAATTACCTAGGGAATTCACAGCAAAACTACTATATGGTTGGAGAAGAAGAAGATACGAAAGAGAGAGGGAAAAGAGATGGGACAAAAATTGGTATCGATGGAAAAATTCCTTGGGATGAGGAAACTTGAAGGGGGGGCCATGTTATGAGAGCCCCAAAAAGGAAAAGGTTTCCCACGCATTTGAACACTTAATCCAAAACCCCAAAGCATACAATGGAATAAGGATATAAATAGGGTGGAGACTCAGTAAGTCAAATCACATGACAAGGTCAGGTGATCATAGAACATTCTGGAAAGAACATGTGATTGTGGGACTCTAGGGTACAGCCACTATAGTAGTAGTATAAGTAGGGCTGCAATCCAACAAAGAACTCCATCGAGTTCTTCTTGAACATCTACCTAGGGTGATTGCTAAGGACATTCACTGTCTATCAATAACACAAGGTCTATCTGCTCTCTCTAGCACAAAGAAACTCTCTTGACATGTGGATCGATGAGAAACTCAAAAGGGATATATCCAACTATCTACTAGCCCAATAGCAGCTCTATTCTTCTTTGTAAAGAAGCACGATGGAAGCTTATGACCTGTTATGGACTATAGAGCCCTCAATGGAATTACCATCAAAAACTGCTATCCAATCCCTAGATAGCCAACTTGATTGAATCACTTAGCAAAGCCTCAATCTTTACCAAAATTGACTTGAGGTAGGATACAACAATGTTTGCATCAAAGAAGGGAATGAATAGAAGACAGCATTTATTACAAGGTAAGGTCTTTTTGAGGCAACTGTCATGTATTTTGGTTTTTCCAATGTACCAGTGACCTTCCAAAGCATGATGAATGATATATTGGGAGACTTGATTTCGCATACAACTAGTAATGGTGCATTTAGATGATATTCTAATATTTGGGACATGTTTGAAGGAACACAGATGATTGGTCAAGGAAGTGCTGAAAAGGCTCTAATTTAATAACCTCTACACTAAAGCAGAAAAAGTGTTTCTTTGAGCAAAGTAGTATCAAGTATTTGGGCATAATTATTTCAGAAAATAAAGTACAGATGGATGAGGAGAAACTTTCAGGAGTTCTAGAGTGGCCAGTACTGACAAAAGTCAAGCAAGTACAAGCATTCTTAGGCTTTGTGAATTTCTATTGTAGGTTCATTGAGAACTTTGCCAAGATGTCAAAGCCACTCTCCAACTTGACCAAGAAGGATAGTACCTAGACTTGGGGCAAAGAGCAACAGAATGCTTTTGAGGCACTGAAAAAGGCCTTTACTATAGCTCCAGTCCTAAGAATACCAAATGACAAAGATCTCTTTAAGTTATTCACTGATGCCAGTGACTTTGCAACAGGAGCTGTCTTATTACAAAAGAGATATGCAAACTAACCTGTGGCATCCAGTAGCTTTCTTCTCCAAGTCATTAGATGTCCATGAAAGGAACTACAAAATCTATAACAAAGAACTACTTGCAGTAATTCAGGGACTAGAGAAATACAGACACCATTTGGAGGGACATCCATATAAAGTTGAGATCTGGTCAGATCATCAGAACCTTACATTTTTCAGAACAGCTCAAAAACTGACCAGGAGGCAAGCAAGATGGGCACTTTTTATGACTTGTTTTGACTTTGTGCTCTATCATAAACCAGGAAAGACAATACAGGTAGAAGACCCCTTGTCTAGATAAGCAGACCATGAGATGGGACAGACCTTGGCAATATGAACCAGGTGTTGCTAAAACCTGAGTTCTTTGCTATCAATATACTAGAGGCTACTCATGAGATGCCAATAAATAATAAGATAATCCTAAAGAAGGTCAAAGTAGTACTCTTATTGGACAAAGTTACCAAAGACTATAAGACATTACTCAAGTCTGGTTTAAGAGAATTTGGAAAATCCTTACAAGACTAGAACTATGAGAATGGACTACTCCTGTACAGAGGGAAAGTTTATATTCCCCATAGTGTAGAAGATACCTTGCAACAACAGATCATTAAGATGTACCACAATTTGCTATCTACTAGACATCCAGGTTAGTGGAAGACCTATGAGTTAGTCTCCAGAAATTACTGGTGGCCTGGGATGACAACATTTGTCAAGAAATATGTTACAGGTTGTGATATGTGTCAGCAGATAAAAAATTGTACATAGCAACCTTTTGGACCACTTGTGTCTAACAAGGTGCCTAATGGGCCTTGAGAAATAATCTCAACAGACTTAATCACACAATTGCCAGAGTCAAATAGTTACAATGCTATCTGTGTTATTGTTGACAGGCTTACCAAAAGGGCCTATTTCATTCCTATCAATAATTGGTTCTCATCCAAAGATATGGTGTAGTTACTATATGACAAGGTCTATCTATTGCATGGACTGCTCCTACAAATTATTTTGGATAGAGGAGTATAATACTCAGCTGAGCTATTCCAAGAATGGTATAAGATTTTAGGAATAGAATCTACAATGTTGATAGCATATCATCCACAAATAGATAGACAAACAGAATGAGTAAACTAAGCATTAGAGCAATATCTTTGGTGCTATATGGATTATAATCTCAGTAATTGGTCAGATCTACTCCCCAGTACAGAGTTTGCATATAACAATCAAGCATATAAAGGCATCAAAGAAAGTCTATTTTTCCTTGAATATAGCAGACATCTGAGAGCAGGCCCAATTTTAGTCAAAGAGTCACTGCAAAGGGACTTGAATGACCTGACGTATAAATAACAAGAAGCCTTGGAGCAGGCAAAAGCAGCTCTTACTCTTGCAGTGGAAAGAATGAAGTGGTACTATGACTAAAAAGTCCAAAGTGTTCCATTCAAAGTTGGCAATAAGGTGCTACTCAATCTGAAGGATTACCAGACTATGGAGCAAGCATTATGACCCTGGTACAAAGAACCATTCAAAATAATAGAAAAGTTGTCCTTGGTTACGTTCCGGCTTAGGATACCACCTTGCTACTGAGCACTGCACCCAGTCTTTCATGCTAGCAAGTTAGCACAGTACTCCGAATCCACTATCTGTAGACAGAAATCCACACCCCCACCACTGACCTTGATACAGGGCCAGGAAGAATGGGAGGTAAAGAAGATTCTAGATTTACGACAAAGACATGGAAAAAACAAATTCCTTGTTAGATAGAAAAGATATAGTCAAGGAGATAATATATGGGAACCTGAGCAAAATCTACATAATGCAGGCAAAAAGCTACAGGAATATCTTCAGAGTTTACCAAAAATAAAATAACTTCTCAACAGAGCTCGAACTAAGAGGGGGAATAATGTCACAAACTTCATTTTGACCATAACTCTGGGAATACTTAACTGATTTCAATGATCTAAATGGCCACCAAAAGCCCTTAAGAAGAACTTTCAAGCAGTACCAAAAATGTCTCAAAGCAATCAGTATTCACCAAGTTATCAGCAGATCAGTCAGTGATCACCAAGTCACCAGACACTAAATCACCAATATCTCAGAAACTGCTTAATGTAATCATTTGCTTCAATAACCATCATGAAGCTCTCTTCAATGCACTTCTTTCTGCCATAAATAGATCCAGAGGCAATAAGATCCCATGGAGATACAAGGTCCTCAATGTTTGTACATGACACTAATCTTCATCCATAGATTATTATCTGTCCTTGAATAGAACAAAGGACTGCCCTAAGATGGTTAGGTTATCTCTATTTCAAGAACAATAGCACTCCTATATGTAGAACAATAGGTAGTGATCATGTGGTAGGCTGTTCTAGTACATAGACCACCACAATTATGTATTTAAGGACTGTATGTCTGAGAATAAACCTTAGACTTAACAACATCTTTTGCTACTGTCTAAACTTTGCTTTTTTGAGCCTTTTGATTATCAAATCATCAATTCACAAATCAGTAAGTGGCCATTTGTGATAGTCTGGATAGTCAACATCAAAGATGTATTGTGGAAAAATATATCAGAGACATATCTTCCAAGTTAAAGCCCTTCTCAGAATCAAAGTTGCTTCATATGTTCTACCCAATAGACTCATTGCTTCCAACCAGAACAACAACTTCTTATATATTACAAATTTTACTGTTTTCATTAACACCTCATTAGGTAGAGTATTGACAATATGATCAGCCCAATATTGACACAAGTATGAAACAAGAGAATGAATAGTGGATTTGCCAGTAACCTGAATATCCATATTCTTTATGATAGAAGATTCCAAGCTACACATGTTGAAGTGGAGCTGGAATAATACTAGGGTTCTCAAACATAATACAATAAGCTGATATTGTTGAAGGTCCCAATCCTGAATAGCCAAAAGTTCAGGATGTTCTATTTGAAAGGACAGAGATAAAAGAAAGTCTTTAAACTTCAAAAGACCAATAGTGAAAGCAAAAGATAGGACCAGAATCAATGATTGACATAAGACATTTTCTAATGAACCCTAAGTTGTCCACATCTGAACCCAGAATTTTAACTTTGGGAAGTATAATAAGTGCATTGTC
The DNA here is from genome assembly GCA_019327925.1 of Leucocoprinus sp. KB1807203. NCBI lineage: Eukaryota > Fungi > Basidiomycota > Agaricomycetes > Agaricales > Agaricaceae > Leucocoprinus > Leucocoprinus sp. KB1807203. The sequence goes on from JAHTMQ010000192.1 coordinate 81,691, forward strand.
ATCAAGCAGTTGCTTAGCAAGAATCATTGCACCAATAACAGAGATGACTATCTTTATCTCTTCCTCTTCAAGACCATGTCTGAATAATGCTTTTAAAATTGTTGAGTACAGAGAATACAAGCTTTTCAACCCCTTTCTATCACCCTTTTCAAGCATGACAAACCATCTGTCAGGATTCAGTTTGAGAAAATTGGCAACAGTTGTTGCCCAAATAAATATCCTAGTAGAACAAAAAATGAGGTAATCAAGTGCCCTTTCAATCAATATACTTTTTATTCCTATGCTCTTGAGAGGTAACTTGAGGAGTGTATGAATGTCTTCAAAAACACTATCTCCTGGCTTGATATTAATACCAGAAGAAATTCTATGGATGCTAATGGAGTTGGAGAATATAATACAGTTCTCTAGTCAGCTTGTAATGACCACCTTGAACTTGTTCAAGTGATTGGCCTAAATTGAGCACTTGAGTATATACAAGAGACTCTGGAGATCTTCCCTCCCAGATTTGTTATGCTGTAGGCCATTACATTCATCCAATGCATCTATCACAATTACCAGAAGTTTCTTGTGCAGAATGTTATTGCTAAGTATAGATAGTAGTTCCTTGATGAGCAATCTGAACAGCCAATCAATGTCAGATAAGCTGTGCCCCTGAATGCCTTGAGTTAAGTATGGTCAAAGAGAGAAGTAAAAGCAGGCAAGATCACAGGCAACAGCATGCCAAAGTGCATTCATAGTGATTGTCATAGATTGTATACAGTCATACCTGAATAATATTACATGTCACTTCTGATCCTCTGGTCAACTGGCAATGCTAGCTACCAGAGCCAATTTTCCAATACCAGAGAATCCCCTTATTTAGATTATATTGGAACTATTGACATTCTTGATCTTGTCTTCAATCTTCTGTAAGATGGTGATATAGGTACCTACTATACATACTATGTGCAGAGAAAGCTTATTTTCTCCAAGAGCACTCACTAAATCATCTAGTTCCTTCTTGTTCACAACTATCTCCACTTTTTTTATCATGATAGCTGATACAAACCACCAATTAGTCATGTTGGACAATGAATATCAGACACAAAGACTGAACCTTGTTTTTCTAGGATTTCTATAAGAAGATATTGATCAAACTTGTCCTTAAAGGCATCAATTTTGTCCTTTAACTTAGTCGCTTTCTCCTTTTGAGAATTCACAAAGATGTACTTGACTGTAGCCAGCTAATCAGTCATGAATACATTTCAATAGATTGATATATACATATTTAGCTTTTTAGCCATCTCTAAATAAAGTCAATTACTTTTTTTATAATGTTAGAAAACTCTCTTATAGTATTGCATAGGTCATGTGAGGTTGGAACTTTATCTAGCCTGTTGAGCTAGCCAGTGAGCACTTAGATGCTATTTGTAAGGCTTTTTATTACCTCACAAGTTTCTTTTTGAGTCTTCAAATGCTGTAAAAATACTTAGTAATATTATTGATATTGAAAACAGAAAAGGAGCCAACTTTGTATATAATCTCGATACAAGAAAACACAACATGTATGACAGAAGTCAAGTGCTTCAAGTTAGACAACATACAGGAATAATAGTCAATAATTAATCACCTTGCTGATGATAATCCCTAAATTAACAAACATCCTAGTAACATTACTTGCAGAAGTAGAATGACATAGAATAGAATGTAACTTGTTCAGTTTTACTACTGCTCCTCTGACATATGGGTCCATGGTATTCAGATTAATGTTACAACTCTACTATTGTCTTCTAAGAGGAAATTAACATAGCAACAATAATAATAGCATACCTCAATGATTAGCTACAGTTATAATCCTTAAATTGGGTTATCAAATTTCACCTCAAAGTTTACTGAGGTTATATGGGTAAATTGGAAGTGATCAAAATAGATATCTACCTACTATTTGTTCCTGTTCTAAATTCTAGAAGACAAGTGTTTCTATAAGTCATTGAACTTGATATTAGCTTTAGGCATAGATCCCTTCTCTGAACCATGCTTGCAAGTACTATTTTCTGTTGTTAGGAATATTTTTTGTATATTTTGATATTTAGTTCACTTCCTTCTATGAGCATGCTACACTATATGAATATGTACAACTGCCCAAGCACAATAATCTCAACATACCACCTGCTTTTGGTGAGTGTCAAATGCTATTCATCTCTAATGTCTTTGTTCAATTTTTTTCAAGGCAAACATTGGTATTGTTAGAGCATTTGACAATCAGTAAGTGCAGGAATACATTGATATTTCCAATGAGTTCTGAGTGTCAATTCAGTCTCTGATCTACTCAGCTAGTAACAAAATAGCACTCACTGACAACTTGAATGGCTTGTACTGAAGAGAGTTCAACTTGATCTACTATTACTTTAACTATTGGAGTAAGTGAGTGAGAAGGGAGTGTGGGATATTATCACAATATTATCACACTGAAAACAAAGCTGTAAAACAGGCAATGATCAAAGTAGCTATTATTGTCCCAAGAATTGAACCAGGTAGAAACTTACTTCAGATAACAAAAAGTGGAAGCACTGGCATAGAAATTCAATTAAATTGAGTAGTTGTTAGTGATCTCAATCTAGATTATACTGTTCAATTATCATGGCAGATAAATCTTCAAAAACAAGATTTGCCTTGCAAAATGACAATAGACTATATTTCTCTGAAATAAAACAGAATTAAGCACCTGCATTCATTTGTTCATTAATCTCAGCCAAGCCTTGTACTGATAAATCACAATTTATCCTCATTCAAAAGTTCAAGAAGAGCAATCCCTAGCAATTTATATATGTCTGTAATTGACTATATAAAGCTTAGACATGTTTTCAGGATTTGAGATGAATACAAAGTCCACAGTTATATTTTTGTGAATGTGATTGCATGATCCCATAGACTGTTCAAATATCAGGCATGATTGACAACTGAAGAGTGAAGGCTATATCTTTGCTTGTACAATCATAGCAATCTAATCATACAGTTACTCTATTTATCTACTAGCAGTTCCATCCACACCCTACTCTCTTGACCACATGCCCCCTGTAGGCATGCACCTGAAATTGGGTCCTACTTAGGCCTTCTGCATCTTGGTACTAGCTTGCTAAAGAATGCTAAATCCAAAAGAATCTGATCATCTGGCTGTAGAGTATCCATAAATTCAACTCTATTTCCACAGCCATGCAGAACCATCAGGAAAAACCCAAAATACTGATTCCAACTTTTTTTCATTCTATTAATACCAATAAGTTGAAAATTAGTTCTAATCAGATCTTAATCAGATTAACAAGTTCAATAAGTTCAATAAGTATACCCCCTATCTTATTGTTTATTTATTTTTATTAATTTATTGAAATAAGTATCTATAAGTGCATAATAAGTAATAGATAAGTGATAAATAAGTCATCAATAAGTCATTAATAAGTAAATGGTAATTCATTAATCAATGATAGATAAGTAATGGTAGGTTAATGGGTAAGAAATGATTGGTTTAATCAGATAGGCCTGCTTTTTTAGATAATTGTCATTTAGGAAACAAAAAATACAATAGTAACTATATACTCTAAAGATAAACACTTTATCCAGCCCTCTTTGTTGAGATAACCTTAAAATATATTAGGTGCATTTGCTACTCTACCCTAATACAAGTGAGGTTAGCTGACCTTTTTGCATGTCAATAACATGCAACAGTACCTGATTGACTTGTAGGTATGGAATCCCAAAATACTATATAATCTTCTGGTTATCTCAGGAATTGGACCAGGAGCTGAGACTTACTGTCCAATAAGTAGGATTAATCTCTCTTGTTAGTATATATACAGAGCATTGTAGATCCTCTTCTTTGCAAGTTGTCATAACTTGGCAAAATGGCTAAGTTATTATTTTATTTTACTTTCTTTTTCTTTTCTTTTCTTTTCATATTTGGACTTACTATACAAGGAAGAAGTGTGGGAAAGTGTCACATGACAATGTTGCATCTCACAGCCATATATTAGGATATCACAAGGTTATGTCACATGAATGATGTTATATGATAAGTGTGGGAAAGTAGTGCACAGACCATATAGTAGTTGTATAGGTAGTGTATAGAATTAAATAGGAACTCTATTGAGTTCTCCTTGTCAACTCAGATTTGGAGTGTGATTAAGTCATCTTAGGCTAAGTTACTACACAAGTTGTGAAATCAATCCAATGATCAGCATCTAACACAAAATAAAGTTTACATCTTTTTCTTCACTATCTTAAGTGTTTAGTGGGAGGAAAATTATCAAAAGACTTGCCTATAGCAATGATATAACAACCCATATACTTGGCATATTAAATTGCTGGAAACTGTGAGGGATACAGCTGGTGATAAGGGATAACAGTCTACCAAGATGACTGAGACCTCCTCCAGTACCTGGGAGTATAACCCAATCACCAGGGTTTGTCTTACTGTATTTCAATGCATGGTAGACAGTTAATTTCTATTGAGAATTCATTCTGATATTTCTGTCAAATAGCCCAATCAGCTCAAACCTGGCAAATGTCTTGTCAAGATGCACTGTACTGGTATTTGTTGTACCAACTTATATGCTATAATGGGAGATTGGCCTGTTTCAACTAAAACTCCTCTAACTGGTAGACATGAGGGTGTTGGAGATATTGTCACTATTAGTGAAAATATAGTCAGTAGTCCTGTCAAGTTGGTATCACAGTTGTACTATAGACCAGTAGTCACATACTGTATGGTTTACCACTATACCAAAAGGGCAACATTAGCAAGGCTACTTGCTAATAAGGGTCTAGCTATTTATGTAGTTCTTTTGAACAGGTATTTTGTTATACCTCTATGTCACTATTTAGTAGTCACTTTTTTGTGACAGTTGGATAACAGAATAGGCATCAAGTGGATTGTATACTCATGTATTTTATCAGACTACAACTCTTTATATGTTATTCATTGTTTGCTGGTTTTAGGTGTCTCTAGTATAAATAGTGCCAAAACTCTCACAAGCAAAATCAGCATCTAGATTTCCTCTACTCTATCTCCTTGCTAATCCAACTGGCTCTCAGACTACAAAAAAGTCATAATAAGTGGTTATACTATTGATGGAACTTTCCAACAATTTGCTATAAGGTAATATTTGTTTATCAATGTTTTTGAACTGATCATGTCATATAGATCACAGTCTGCATTCATCTCAGTTTTTCCCTCAATCATATCTCATACATATGTAGCTATCTCAATACCACTAGTGTAATGGTAATATCTCTTTTGTGTTCTAGGAGCTGAAAGAAAAATTAATAGAGTCAAAATTAACCTCAATGATGACCCATGATCACAATTCTAGAATACTGGTTCACCAACAATGTTTGCTATAATATTTCAAGCTTTGGCAACAGACTTCCCATCAGTAGTAGCAAGATAAGCTTTGAGCACAGTAGGCTTGTCTTAAATACTATTCTTATTTTCAATTGCTTTCTGGATGGCTTTGTACAGTTAATATATTTCAGAATCTTGTTTATTCTCAAGAGGCAACATAGACTAACCTTGATTAAAAGTGTACATTGGATGATCCTATATCCAATTCTACTCAAGTCTATCAACTTCAGTACCAGTTGCACCTCTTGCCTTGGCATCAGCCAATATCTGTGCCAAGGAAATGCAGCCCTTTTGAGTTGTACCTAGTATAAACTCATAGTCTACAACATCAACATTGGAGGATAGAAGTTTGCTGGATTCTGAATCTATATGAGCAATCAGAAGCATGGTGAACTTGAGTAAATCAAGCTAGAAGCATGAGGCAACTAAGTATAAAACATACATTGAAGTTGGAACAAGGACCTTCTCTCTAAGATAACTGTACTTGAAAGATATTCTTATTAATTAATTTAAAATAAATCTCATCTTATTTACTATCACAAATGGCTACTTACTAATTTGTGATTGGTTGATTTGATAATCAAAGTGCTCAAAAAAGCAAAGTTAGACAAGCAGCAAAAGATGTTGTTAAGTCTGAGGTTTATCCTTAGACATACAGTTCTTAAATACATAACTATAGTAGTCTGTACACTAGGACAGCCTACCATATGATCACTACCTATTGTTCTACATATAGAAGTGCTATTGTTCTTGAAATAGAGATAACCTAACTGTCTTAGGGCAGTCCTTTGTTCTATTCAAGGACAGATAATAATCTATAGGTAAAGATCAGTATTATATACAAACATTAAGGACCTTGTATCTCCATGGGATCTTATTGCCTCATGATCTATTTATAAAAAAAGAAGTACATTGAAGAGAGCTTTACAATGGTCATTGAAGCAAACAATTATATTAAGCAGTTCCCAAAATATTAGCAATTTAGTGTCTAGTGACTTGGTAATCATCAACTGATCTACTAATAACTCAGTGGATACTGATTGCCTTGAGATGCTTTTGGTACCATTTATAAGGTCTTTTTAAGGGCTTTTGGTGGTCATTTAGATTGTTGAAATCAGTCAAGTATTCCTAGAGTTATGGTCCAAATGAAGCTTGTGACACTCACCTTCTTGCTACTATATAACTGGTTCTCCAAGTGAATACCAGCTATGCTCTCAGGTCTCTTCTGTCAACAGCATTACCTCTATTTCTGATAGGCTTGAGAGTGCAGCAACAGTTTGGGATGATAGAATATCAAGCATACTCTATGAATGAGCTACTTAGACAAGTGATATTTTGTCTATGCTACATTCTTGACTATTGTCACTTGAACCTGTCAAGCCCAGTATCATTGCTATTCCTTTCTCCTCCTTCCCTCCCATGCACTATTACCATAGACTTACCTTTGCTCACTGGGTAGAACATTAAGTCATACTCACAGTCAGAGTAGACATCGGTTACTCCTCTAGCTCCTCTATCACAGTATCAACAATGTAAGACAGATATAGCTTTTGTAGGATGAGAGGGGTGAGTGAGATAAGTCATATAAGACATGGTCTATATCACCTATGTTCTAGGTCAAAAGGCAATATAGAAAAAAGATAAAGAGGCTACAAATATACACCAGCTCTGGGTACTCTGTATGAATACATTCTAATAATCCTGAAGAAAAAGCTACAGAGACATTTCTTATTTATGACAGAAAATAACTAACTTACATGTTTGGATAGTGTTGTTTGAGCATGATAGCACAGAATAGGGCAAGTGGTTATAGTATTTCTATTTTCTTCCATATCAAATCAGACTTCTAGAGCAATAGTAAAAGTAAAAACCATTGTGTTCTTATCTCTAATTCTTGATCTATTCACTTTTATAATTCCTTTACCTTTGTTTCTATACCTGATTGAATGGTATACTGTAGTATAACTCATATTTTGGTTGATATATCAACAATGATCTGAGGAGAATAAGCTTTGCCTACAAAATCAGAGAGAGAGATATTAAATTACAAAGTGTATTTTTGTTTGTGGTTAGAAAAGTAGGACAAAGATTAATAAAGTCTAGTACCTAGGTAATAGTAGAACAAGTAATGAACTCTGTGCTGGGGAATTTTGTATTTTAGATTAAGAAAAGTAGTAGCAGTATATGAAGAATATTGACTTACTATTGTCAATGTGTTTTTATTCTCATTCTTATAGATCATCTGAAGACACTGAGCAACAGTCAGTCAGCTGAAAAGTGAATCAGTGAGTATTTCAACCACTATTTGGCTTTGCTTGCACAGGTCCCATAACATTAACATTTTCTTAAATCTGTAATATCATGATGGTACTCAATTGTAGTCTGGAGATTGACCCAATTTTGAATATGTTAGATATTAGAGCATAGAAATTCAGTAATAAAATTATTGATTTTGGTAGAATTAATGTAAGCACTCTTATTTATCACTGATCCTGAATTATTTTATTTTGGAATACAATTGATGATTATTTAGAAGATAGAAGAACAATGAGCTTATAATTATTCTATTCACTATAATCTCCAAAATCAACTATAGCAAGTGTATTTTCTATGGGAGCTAAAGATGCTTTTGACTGGCTATCCCTATAGTAATTCAATACCAGATTTTGAATAGAAAATAGATATATTACTTACATGACTTGTTGTAGTAGGCTCACCATAATTTTATGATATACACTAATATTCTGTTGTTTCATAGTCTGAAGATATCTAATGTATTGCTCATATATGGTTCTAAAATGATCACCATCAAAATTGATCCTTTTACAAACACCTGTCTCCTATATACTGATAGCAGCATATAGAAAAAAATCTGAGTAATACTCTAAATATAAAATACAAAGCTTACACCTGTAGCTGCTAATGTAACAAGTAGCATAGGAAGCTCAAGTTCTTTTTTAGTTGGATGTAAAGAAGTAAAATACTTCTGGTACTTGTATCCAAAAGCCATACTGGTCTTGAAAAATGAGTTATGCATGACTTCTACCAAAGCTTGATTTTGGTATATTTTTGAGTTTGTTGTCTTCTATACTTCCTATTTAATAAATCAAAAAGCAATACTCAAGAGAATAAAATCATATTTACTTCACCATTATTATTACATGTCTATTCTCCTGGATAGATATACCAATCACCCTTCAAAAGTGATTTATAATATTGTTGATACCTATCTCCAATTCCAAGCAAAAAGCTAGCAATATGGTCAAAGGCACAGTAATAGACTCATATCCTCTAATGGCTTAAACAGTCAACTACCTGGACTTGATATAAGTAGATTAGAGTTTGAAAAATTGAAAACTATATCCAGTTCCTAATAATTATTATAAACTTAGAATTTCCATCTTGAATTTTGGCAATAATATCATAAGCATGAGAATTAGACACCAATAGTTTTTCACAGGCCTGTAAAAGAGTTTTGTATTAGAAATACTCTCAGTGATCACATTCTGGCCATGTATCTGTGATAACCATATTTTGTTCAGCAATTTGAATTGCAGTATAGCAAACCTGTTGGATTAAGTTATGTTGGATCGTCAGTATTAGTTTTTGTTTATTTCAGTTGATAAGTCTTGTCTATAGAGGTATAGTCTTTAGAGATATGTCCCAAGAGTTGAGTATATCAGATAACATTGATGAATCAGTAAATGATTTCTGTATATGGACTATTTTCAAAATGTTAGATAAAGGCAAATAATAGAACTACAACTTACTTCTTTAGCAATACATTTTTCTTGAGTACAGTTGGTTGTCTAGCCTAATTTTACTTGAAATAATATATCAGATATAAAGAAGACTCACCTTTGAATTAGATAAAGTGTTATGTTCTTCAGTAACATATTGAGAAATTGATCTAAATATATATTAGAAGATCAAATATAAATACCTGACTCATACCAAGATCTAGTTACTTGTTATGAGAGCCTCGAGTAGGAAAAGACGTCCTACACATTCTGAACACTCAGTCTAAAATCCCCAAGCATACAATGGAGTAAAGACAGAAGCAGAATAGGGACTTAGTAAGCCAAGTCACGTGACAAGGTCAGGTGACCATAGAACATTCTGGAAAGGACATGTGACCATGGGACTCTAGGGTACAGCCACTGTAGTAGTAGTATAAATAAGGCTGCAATCCAACGAAGAACTCCATCGAGTTCTTCCTGAACATCCACCTAGGGTGACCACTAAGAACATTCACTGTTCCTTGGTAACATTACTGGTACTAAATGGAAGGAACCCAAACAATGCTCAAATTTATTTTTTTCAATAACCTGGGGTGCCTCAAGTAATATAAACAAAATGTAACAACTCAGAAATATACTAAATATACCTCATGATCAAAGAGAAGTAAAAGTTCTCCTTCTTCTAACTTCTTTAATTCTTCTACTTGGTCTTTAGGCTTCTCTAGCTTATTTTCCTTATTATCTAATCCTGTCTTGCTAACTTCTTCTTCCTTTTCATTTATAATAGTTCTTTGTTTTATAGTAGACTGTTTTGGATATATTAAGATGAACTAGTCTTCAGAAGAGCTAGAATATTTATTCTTAGTATCATCAATGGGCCTATATGATATGTGAGTCTGAGATTGAGCTGGTAGTGGTTCTGGATAATTGGATAATATAAAACAACAAATAATAAATATTAATGAAGTTTACCTACTGTTTGTCTTTCTTAGTCTACTTGTCACAAACCTTATTCAAACCATAACTCTGGGAATACTCAACCTATTTCAATGATCTAAATGGCCACTAAAAGCTTGTAAAAAGACCTTTTGAGCAATACCAAAAATATCTCAAGATAATTAGTATTCACTAAGTTATCAGCAGATCAGTTGGCAATTACCAAGTCATAAGACACTAGATTGCTGATATCTTGGGAACTACTTGATATAATCATTTGCTTCAATAACCATCGTGAAGTTCTCTTCAATATACTTCTTTTGGTTATAAATAGACCCTAAAGCAATAAGATCCCATGGAGATACAAGTGTTATGAGAGCCCCAAACAGGAAAAGGTTTCCCACGCATTTGAGCATTTAGTCCAAAACCTCAAGGTATACAATAGGGTCAAGATATAAATAGTACAAGGACGTACAAGGGAAGGTCACATGACAAGATCATATGACCGTAGAAGGTTCTGGAAGATCATGTGACCATAGAAGGTTCTAGAGGAACATGTGATCATAGACTAGCAGTAGTACAGCCACTATAAGAGTAGTATAAGTAGTAGTCAAAATCCAATAAAGAACTCCATTGAGTTCTTCTTAAACATCCACCTAGGGTGATCACTAAGGGCACTCACCATCTCTCAATAACAACAAGGTCCTCAATGCTTGTATATAATACTGTTCTTTATCTATAGATTATTATCTGTCCTTAAATAGAACAAAGGACTGCCCTAAGATGGTTAGGTTATCTCTATTTCAAGAGCAATAGTACTCCTATATATAGAAAAATAGATAGTGATCATGTAGTAGGCTGTTCTTGTGCACAGACCACTACAATCATGTATTTAAGGACTGTATGTCTAAGGATAAACCTCAGACTTAACAATATCTTTTGCTGCTTGTCTAACTTTGCTTTTTTGAGCACTTTGATTATCAAATCAACCAATCACAAATCAGTAAGTGGCCATTTGTAATAGATATTATAGATCTGAAGCCAATCCTCAAATCTGCTTAAGAGTACAGGATAATGAGTTCACACTAACATCAACTTGGACAGATGATATCTTAGGTATCACAAAAAAGTGATTACTAAATAGTGACATGGAGGTATAACAAAATACCTGTTCAAAGAACTACATAAATAGCTGGACCCTCATTAGCAAATAGCCTTGCTAATGTCGCCCTTTTGGTGTAGTGGTAAACCATATAGTATGTGACTACTGGTCCATAGTACAACTGTGACATTAGGGGTATCATTTACTCTTCAGGGGGAAACTTTAGCAAAAAAACAACTTGCTGCAAGTTATGAGCTTAAAGACCTGGGAGAAGCAAAATTAATTCTGGAAATGAAAATTGACAGTATCACAAATAGCCACTTACTGATTTGTAAGTTGATGATTTAATAATCAAAAGGCTCAAAAAAGTAAAGTTTAGACAGTAGCAAAAGATATTGTTAAGTCTGAGTATCACAAACTTCATTTGGACCATAACTCCAGGAATACTTGACCAATTTCAACGATCTAAATGGCTACCAAAAGCCCTTAAGAAGAACTTTCAAGCAGTACCAAAAATGTCTCAAAGCAATAAGTATTCACTAAGTTATCAGCAGATCAGTCAGTGATCACCAAGTTACCAGACACTAAATCACTGATATCTCGGGAACTGCTTAATGTAATTGTTTGCTTCAACAACCATTGTAAAGCTCTCTTCAATGTGCTTCTTTCAGCTATGAATAGATCCAGAGGCAATAAGATCCCATGGAGATACAAGGTCCTCAATGTTTGTACATGACAACTGATCTTTATCCATAGATTATCATCTGTCCTTGAATAGAACAAAGGACTACCCTAAGATGGTTAGGTTATCTCTATTTCAAGAACAATAGTACTCCTATATGTAGAACAATAGATAGTGATCATATGGTAGGCTGTTCTGGTACACAGACCACCACAATCATGTATTTAAGAACTGTATGTCTGAGGATAAACCTCAGACTTAACAACATCTTTTGCTGCTTGTTTAACTTCGCTTTTTTGAATACTTTGATTATCAAATCAAGCAATCACAAATCAGTAAGTAGCCATTTGTGATACTGAGGTTTATCCTTAGATATACAGCTCTTAAATATACAATTGCGGTGGTTTATATACCAGAATAGTCTACCACATGATTACTATCTATTGTACTACATATAGCAGTGCTATTGTTCTTGAAATAGAGATAACCTAGCTATCTTAGGGTAGTCCTTTGTTCTATTCAAGAACAGATAATAATTTATGGATAAAGATCAGTGTCATGTACAAACATTGAGGACCTTGTATCTCCATGGGATCTTATCACCTCAGGATCTATTTATAGCCAAAAAAGCACATTAAAGCAAACAATTACATCAAGTGGTTCCTGAGATATCAGCAATTTAGTGTCTGGTAACTTGGTGATCACCAACTGATCTGCTGATAACTCAGTGAATACTGATTGCCTTCAGATATTTTTAGTACTGTTTGAAGGTCTTCTTAAGGGCTTTTGGTAGCCATTTAGATTGTTAAAATTGGTCAAGTATTTCCAGAGTTATGGTCCAAATGAAGTTTGTAACAAACAAAGATTCTATATTCAGTGACATTACTCTATCATAGAAGGCCTATTGCAAAGGTATGCTTCAATAGTTTAGAATAGATGATTGCATACCTGTACTTACACCATTACCAACAGGTATCATACTTTCAGCTGACGACTGTCCAAAAACACCTAAAGAGGTAAATAAAATGAAAGATATACTATATTGTAAGGTACTCAGTTCACTTATGTGGCTGCAAGTCACTATATGACTAGATCTATCCTATGCAATAAATGTCCTATCTTGCTTTACTCACAATCTAGGAAAGCCATATTAGAATGCTATCAAGTATATTCTTGGATATATCAAGAGAACCCTAAATTATAGAATTATATACAAGGCAACTGGAGACTTGAATCCAATAGGCTATATCAACTCTGATTTTGCTAGATGTAAGGACTCATGACAATCAACTAAAGAAAATATTTTCTTGGTAGCAGAAGGACTAATATCATAGGAGAGCAAGAAATAGGAGACTGTGGTACTTTCAACTGTAGAGGCTGAGTATATAGTGTTCTCTTGAGCTACAATCCAAGCACTTTGGATAAGCAAGTATCTTAGCAAAATTGGATTGCCACCTACCAAATCTATTACTATTCATGCTAATAACAAGAGATTGATTGCCCTTGCCTAAACAATAAGAACTATCAACAAACAAAGTATATCAATATAAAACACCACTTTGTCAAGGAGCAGATCAAATCAGGAAATATCATTTTTGAGTACATTTCCATAGCCAATAATATTACAGATCTCTTTATAAAGGTTATTGTATAGAACAAAGTCCAATCTTTTGCTTTACAATTCAATTTGCCTAGAAGATTACTAACTTGACCAGTCCAGAGAGAGTATTGGACAGGACTGATCAATATATAAATACCTGGACTGCACTTAGGCTCACTTAGTTGTCTACTACATCAGTGACATCTGAGTCTATTGTATTATAGTTTATAATTTACTAGTACATTATAATTCTTTAGTTCATAGATTAAAGTTATCTTCTGTTAAGTTTATAAACTAAACAGAGGGGTTGGCTTTAATTTAATTGTGTCCTTCCCTATATAACCCCAATTTGAGAGACAAGATGTTATGAGAGCCCCGAGCAGGAAAAAGTCTCCTGTGCATTCAAACACTTAGTCCAAAACCTCAAAGCGTACAATGGGGTTAAGATATAAATAGTAGGGGAACTTAAGAAGCCAAGTCATGTGATAAGGTCACGGGGTTGTAGAACATTCTAGAGGAACATGTGATCATGGACTAGTAGCAGTACAGCCACTGTAAAAGTAGTATAAGTAGTAGTCCAATCCAATAAAGAACTCCATTGAGTTCTTCTTGAACATCCACCTAGGGTGATCACTAAGAACACTCACTGTCTCTCAATAACACAAGAACAGATAATCAATAGGTAAATATTCTAGAATGCTTAGAGACAACAAAATTAAAGACTAAACTACTAGTATGATAATATATACTGGTGACTATACAGTTATCCTTGATAGCATCAAGGGTTGAAGTGATAGTTATGGTGTTATAGGGTTGTGATACCTTTCTCATAGTCTTGTAGCACTTTTCCCCTCTGTTATATACCTCTTAACTCTATTGTTATCAATGGACAGTGAATGTCCTTAGCAATCACCCTAGGTAGATGTTCAAGTGTTACCGAGGAACAGTGAATGTTCTTAGTGGTCACCCTAGGTGGATGTTCAGGAAGAACTCGATGGAGTTCTTCGTTGGATTGCAGCCTTATTTATACTACTACTACAGTGGCTGTACCCTAGAGTCCCATGGTCACATGTCCTTTCCAGAATGTTCTATGGTCATCTGACCTTGTCACGTGACTTGGCTTACTAAGTCCTATTCTGCTTCTGTCTTTACTCCATTGTATGCTTGGGGATTTTAGACTGAGTGTTCAGAATGTGTGGGACGTCTTTTTTCCTACTCGAGGCTCTCATAACATTAAGAAGAACTCGATGGAGTTCTTTGTTGGATTGCAGCCCTACTTATACTACTACTATAGTGGCTGTACCCTAGAGTCCCACAATCACATGTTCTTTCCAGAATGTTCTATGATCACCTGACCTTGTCATGTGATTTGACTTACTGAGTCTCCACCCTATTTATATCCTTATTCCATTGTATGCTTTGGGGTTTTGGATTAAGTGTTCAAATGCGTGGGAAACCTTTTCCTTTTTGGGGCTCTCATAACATGGCCCCCCCTTCAAGTTTCCTCATCCCAAGGAATTTTTCCATCGATACCAATTTTTGTCCCATCTCTTTTCCCTCTCTCTTTCGTATCTTCTTCTTCTCCAACCATATAGTAGTTTTGCTGTGAATTCCCTAGGTAATTCCCGACTGAACTCCTTTTCTTCTTCTTCTTGCTCCTGTCACCTTAGTTCTTCAACCTCTTCTCTGTACTCCCTCTTGAACTCTTCTACCAGCTCCTTTGCATTTTCCAAATTTTCCCTATTTTCCCAGGTATCCTCTCCTGCCGTGTAGCCTTTCCACCTCACCAGGAACTTCTCCTTCCCTCTAACCATCCTTTTGTTTAAGATTTTCTCCACCTTGAATTCCTCTTCTCCTTTGATGATAACTGGTTTTGGTGGTATCTTCTTCTGTCCCTTTACCTGTGATTTATAGAGTCGTACTCTACTTACGTTAACTACAGGATGTATTTTGATAGAATTAGGCAGCTCTAATTCTATTGTATTACTTGAGACAATTCCCTTTACTTTGTAGGGGCCCACAAAGTGTTCGGTCAGCTTTTTCAACCTTCTTCCTTTCATCTGCCATTTTAGGTCCTTTGTACTTAGCAGCACTAAGTCCCCCACTTTGTACTCTTCTCCCTTTCCTCATCTCCTGTCTCCAAACTTTTTCATTTTCTCCTGTGCTTTTTCTAATGCTGCTTTGGCTTCCTCCTGGATTTTCTTCATTTTTTCTACAAATTTTCCTACTGCTTCGTACTTTCCTTTTCTTCTTCCCTCAAATCCCACCCTTAGGTCTTGACCATAGTTTGCTTTGAATGGCAATGTTTTTGTAGCCATGTGGATTTTGTTGTTATACATAAACTCCGCCATTCCTAACCAATCTGGCCACTGCTCTTGTCTATGGTCAATGAAGACCCTTAAATATTGCTCTAACTCCTGGTTTATCCTCTCCGTTTGCCTATCCATTTGAGGGTGATAGGCTGTTGAGAGCTTTGTCTGGATTCCCAGCAAGTTATTCAGCTCCTTCATCATTCCCGCTGCAAACTGCACTCCCCTGTCTGATATGATACTTTCTGGAAGTCCATGCAATTTCCATATATGGTCCCAAAACAGCTTTGCGAGTCCTTCTGCTGACGTCTTCTCCGTTGTTGCTATAAAATGTACCATTTTGCTAAAATGGTCATATACTACTAAGATTGTGTCATATCCCTGGGCTAGTAGCAGTTTGGTAATAAAGTCTGCCAAGATGTGGCTCCATGGCTTTTCTGGGATTGCATTGGGCATTAGTTTTCCCGCTGGCACTTTGCTTCGATTCTTGTATCTTTGACATGCATCATATCCATCCACATATCTTCCCACCTCCTTCATTACTCCTGGCCACCAGTAATTCCTGACAATCAACTCTACCATCTTCCACCTCCCCCTCATGCCCTCCTACTGGAGTGTCATGGTGTAGTTGTATTATTTCTCTCCTGAGGTCTCCTTTTGGTATGTATATTCTTTCTTCCTTTAATACTATCCTATCCTCAGTTTCCCATTCTTCATCTTTCAGCACTTTTATTCCTGCCCTCTTTAACTCCTCTACTGCTTTTACTATCTTCTCATCCCCTTCCTGCGCCTTTCTGATTCTTTCTCTTAGGTTTTCTTTCTCTATCAATGTTTCTACCTCCCTAATCCACTCTGGTTTTATCAGCTTCTGGTCTTCGTTATCTCTTTCCACCTTCTCCTGCCAGTCTGGTCTTCTGCTTAATCCATCCGCCTTCCCCATGCTCTTCCCTGGAATGTGTTTTAACATAAAATTAAATCACGATAGGTATAGGACCTGTCTTGCTTGTCTGCGGTTTAATTTTTGACTCGTCATAAAATACTGGAAGTTCTTATGGTCTGTCCAGATTTCAAATTCGAGTTTCGCTCCCTCTAAGTAGTGCCTCCATGCTTTTAGGCACCTTATAACTGCCAGCATCTCTTTATTGTGAATTTTGTAATTTTGCTCTGTGGTATTCAGCGATTTAGAGATGAAGGCCACCAGCCTCTACTTCCCATCTTCACACTTTGTCGACAACACTCCTCCTGTTGCATAGTCTGAGGCATCTGCTTCCACTCTCATTTCCCTATCGATGTCTGGGATGACCAGAACAGGCTCTGTGGTGAACCCTGTCTTAAGTTTTTCAAACACTTCCTTCTGTTTCTTCTCCCACTTCCACTTTTGCTCCTTCCTGACTAGCACGTGTAGCAGTGCCACTATCCTAGCAAAGTCCTTTATGAACCTCCTGTAGTAATTAGCAAGGTCTAGGAATTTTTGTACTTCTTTGACGTTCCTAGGTGCTGGCCAGTTCAGGACTCCTTCTACCTTCTCCTTTTGCATCTCCACTCCTTTTGGACCAATTACTACTCCTAGAAACTCTACTTCTCTTACTTTCCATTTGCATTTCTCTGGTTTCACAAACAGATCATTCTCTTCCAATCTCCTTAGTACTTCCTCCACCAACTCATCATGTTCCTCTTCTGTATCTGTGGCTACTAAAATGTCGTCAATGAAGGTTGCTGTGTCCCCTTGGTTTATGAGGTCCCTGAACAGGTCATTCATTATTGCTTGGAAGGTGGTGGGGGAGTTTGTCAACCCAAAATACATAACTGTAGGTTCATACGCTCTGATGTATGTCGTGAACGCTGTCTTCTATTCGTCTCCTTCCTTGATTCTGACATTATTGAATCCCCATCTCAAATCCAACTTTGTAAACACCTTTCTCTTTCCTACTCCATCCAATATATCTGCAATGAGGGGTAAGGGGTACCCATTTTTTATCATCCACTGGTTTATGTATCAATAGTCTTGTACCATTCTCCGTGTGCCATCCTTTTTCACCACAAAGTGTACTGGTGATGTCTGGAGTGACTTGAAGGGTCAGATATATCCCTTCCTTAACTGGTCTTCCACAAACATCTGTACTTCCTCTCTTTCCTCTCTCAATAGTGAGTATACTTTCCCCTTTCTTGGTGTAAATCCCTCCTTTAATTCTATGGCATGGTCCCAGATCTTTTGTACCAGCATCCTTTCTGACTCCTTTTTTCCAAATACTTTCTTTCACTTCCAAAATCTCCTGGGCACTAGCCTTTTTAACACTTCCTTGTCCTTATCCTTTTCCGTCTTTCTTACTTTCTTCTCCTTCACTTCTTGCTTTCTTCTTCCACATATAGGTGGGCAATGTGTCATCTTCACTTCTCCTTTCTCCCAATCTATTTCTGGATTGTGGGCTGCTAGCCATGGCATTCCCAATATTAACTCTATCTTCTCTAAGTTGCACACATCCATTCTGGCTCTTTCTATATGTCCCTTAAAGAACATATTGCACTCAACCTGGTGTGTTATAGCCCCCCTCTGCATTTGCTGTTCCATCCACATTCCTAACTAAGAGGGGTTTTTTCAACTTTTCTATTTTAAATCCCTTTTCCTTTGCAAAGGTCATGTCCATGAACAGATCTGTCACCCCGCTATCCAACAACGCCTTCACTGCTATTCCTTCATGACTTTCCAACTTCTCTAACCCTACTTTCAACTAGACTTCCCTTAATGGTCGTAGTGTGCATCATATGTCTCTTACTCTCTCAGTTGTATTAATGGAGTTCAATTTATTGCCCAGTTTTTCTGGGTGCAATACACTGTATACATTATTGGAGGCCAGCCGAGAGCTCACTGTCCTCTATTTTCTTTTGCCAACTCCTATGGCATTTCTACTACTCTTCCCCTATGTCTTTTCCAGCAGTTTTTGGCCATGTGGCCCCTTTTTCCACACATATAGCATGTCCTATCTCCTCCTCTTCCTCTATCCACATCCATTGTGTTGAGGTCTCTCCTTGGACCCATTTGAGCTCCTCCTCTATTAGATATATTTCCTCCTTCTCCTCCTCTGTACCCTCCTCCTGTTCTCCACATTATTTGTTCCCCTCTTCCCCCATATGATCTTCCTTCTCTTGGCTGCACATTTCCCCCTGGGCATGCCATATTCCTCCCAAATACTCTTTCTTCTGCCCTGCTCTACCTTTGGTTTCTGTCTAGTCTCACTGCTCTTTCCTGCTACTCTCCAATAGTGGTTGGCGGTTCTTCTGCTTCAGCCAACTTCCTTCTGATGGCCCTATTCAATTCTCATTTAAATTCTTCAATAAGGGGTCTTCCTTCATAGCCACTCCCCCTGGCAACCTTTTTGAATTCCTGCACATATTCGTCACAGGTCCTCCCCCCTTGTTTGATTGTCCTCAGCTGTTCTATCTTTCTTTCTTTCTCTGATGTCTCTCCAAAGTCGTTCCTTATTTTTGCAAACAACTGCTCTGCTGATTCTACCTCTGATTCTCCTTTTGCCAATTCATCCAATAAATTATCCTTCCATGCCTCTGCTATTCCCTCCTGCACATACAATAATACCCAGGCCACCTGGATTGCCGCTACCTCCTCCATCATCTTCATTCTGATATATAATCGAGCCGCGTTTACAAACACGCTTATCTCCTCCATCTTTCCACTAAAGACTTGAGGCCTTGCAACCTCCACTCTGCTCCCTTGCTGCTGGAGGAGCATGGTATTGACCTGCTGTTGCAGGGTTGCGATCATGGTGAGGAATTGTTCCTCTCTGGTTTGGCAGGAGGTGGATGTTGAGGGAGTTTCCCCCTATTGTTATTGCCAAGACATGTTGTAGGGTGGTGGTAGTAGTGATGGTAATGGGGGGGTTGATGATTTGTACTCTGATGATTCCTGATCCAGGGTTGCTAACTAAGGCCTATGTCCAACAGGGTGCGCAATCTTCACCTGTCTGGACTTCTATTGCCTTACTGACTACTGCCCCAATCAAATTTGGTATACAATTGCCCCTAAGAAGAGGACCCCTAAGCTAAGTGGCTTTCTAAGGAATAATTACTAATCTCCTGCGTATACCATCCACAATGGAATGTAGCATAGAGTTTATATCAAGAAGAGGGTAATGAACAACATCCAATTGCAAGGTCAGGACTTAAACAAGATACTTGAACTTAGTACCCAGTCTTCTCCCTCAGTCCCTAACTGGCTGAGAAGTCCCCTTTACAGCTAGGGCCAACTATCCAGGATGCTTGTGAGCGCTGTACCCACTAGTGAGGAAGGTAAGAGAGTAAGTAGTGGTAGGGGAAATCACTCGCGGGGCCAGTATGAAGCCAACTGCTCCTTTAAGTGATTTTGAGCAGGGTTCAAGGTAAACAGTGCTCAGATGTGATATTGAGTTCTTATGTTATCAATGGACAGTGAATGTCCTTAGTAACCACCCTAGATAGATGTTCAAGAAGAACTCAATAGAGTTCTTTATTAGATTGCAGCCCTACTTATACTACTACTACAGTGGCTATACCCTAGAGTTCCACAATCACATGTTCTTTCCAGAATGTTCTATGATCACCTGACCTTGTCACATGATTTGACTTACTGAGTCCCCATCCTATTTATATCCTTACTCCATTGTATGCTTTGAGGTTTTGGATTAAGTGTTCAAATGCATGGGAAACCTTTTCCTGTTTGGGGCTCTCATAACATCTATTACTTCTGAATTATCTCTCCTTCAGATAATGTTCCACTACTCCAAAATATATGACCATTATAGGAGATCAAGACACAGTATACAAGCTGAGGCCAAGGTCATTCTACTCCTTCATCGTCACTAATGTTCCATCTAGACTAGTTGTAAAACCATGGAACCAGAGAGCAACATCTCTCATTTCACTCAGTGGTGTGTTCTACTCTCCATCTCCATTCTTTGCATCACTTTCTGGAACCCAGAGTCTGCATTTATAGTAAATTCACAGTGATTCTTAGTATATTCTTAGCCTTCCCATGCTGCTATCTCTATCTTCCTGACAAAAGACCAGATCTCCTAACAAACTGGGAATTGAATGGATTGAATTTGGGTTGGCCAGATGAGAACAAACTGGAATGCTACTGATGATTTGTTTACTTAAATATTGTCAAGTGGCCTTGGGATCAAATAGTCACAAAGTACAGGTAGGAAAATAATGTAACCATTGTTAACCAATCAGAGTCACAACTGTAACAGGTTTGAGGAAATATTACAGAGTGCACATAAAGTTGAAGAAAGAAGTGTAGTGGACTGACTTCAACACATACCTAACTATTGAGAATTAGTAGAGGGTTCAAGCTGGGCTGTAGGCCTGGATGAAAACCTTGTGATGTGTACTGGGCAGGGATTCTTTGTAATACAAACATGGACAATATTTGCACACTCTTTGTGTGATCTATCATCAGTGTCTGCAATTGAATGTGTGCACCTGCACTGGGTTTGTATGTGATGATGAAAGATTACAATTGCTTATCATCTGAGTGGCAGGTCCCTGGTGAGTAGTTCGGTTGATGTGCCTCTTAGATGCTTTCAACGGAAATGGGTCGGGAGGTACAATCGATGCTTAGTGTCAACACCTCACCCGTACCAGCTGACAGACACACTACTGGAGTCGACATATGACCTGCCTGAATCTTCATTTGGCTTTGGGAAACCCTGATACCATCCTAGTCTGTCCTCGATGTCCCTGTATAATTCCCGCTTCAAAATTAGAGTCGGAGTTTATCTGATGCCTGCTTGACTACAGATCGGGCTCGTAACTGACGTCACTCACTCTCCTGTCAACTTCCCGGTCCCATGATGTTTGTATTGCCTTGATGGATGCACTATCCTCCTGAGGTCCAAGACAACATTGTGTTCGCCGAAGATGCCATATATAATTAATAAATAGATATGGTTAACACAAAACTAACATAACGTTAAGTAGTCCATGCATATACCTCTCAAAATACACCGTATTTAATACATTACACAGCCAAAATTACCGTATCAATCCTTTCCGTATGGGAACATTTGCTCGCAGGCACCGCCCAATGTTTGATAAAAGAAATCCAAATTCTTGTTCAGCGCCTTTCTCAACTTTCCAGTCGGATTCGGATAGAGGGGGAGCACCGTATTGAGGATATAGTCTTCGTAAGCACCACAGAGGTTCGGATCGTTGGTGAAGCTCGGTGCATTCGGGTCTGGAGTATAGGTATTGACTCCACCAACATTACGACCAGGCATGATCGGATGAGCATTAACAACGATGTCGAGTCCCTCAAATCCCCTAGGCTCTGGTGCCCGGTGGAAATTATCGGGCATTCGATGATGTTGGAAGAAGCTGCGTGCATCGTCTAGGTCCAGTTGTCCATCTTTCTGACGTCCGTCAATGAAAAAGTTGACGGGAAATGTTGTTTCCCTATAGGCTGGAATATATCGCGGTGGAAGAAAGCGAAATTCTGGGTTTCTTGCAATAGAATCTTGGATTCGCCTGTACCTAAACTCGCCGGCAACTGTATAATTATATTTCCCAGCACCATATTGACGGCTCAATTCCACGAGCTGGAAAGAAATTGAGTCCTAGATAAAACGTTCACTGGAAAAACGTTTCTGACCTCTTGGAAAAGTGTCTCGTTGAAACTGAAGTTGTCTCCGAAATAGGCATCCTCTAATTTCAGGTGAGTTTTGAATAGAAGGTTTCAATCATTCACTAACCGCGAGTCATACTTGCATCGCCTTCAAAGGGACCGTGAGCGTTGAGGCCACCTACGATAGCCGGTGAGGGGGGGTCTGGACCCGTTGCATTGGTCTTGCCGCCAATACTAAGCAGGTCGGTAATAACATTTCCATCCACGATATGGGCATTGTACGTGATAAAAGAAGCTAAGTTATAATTCATATTGAAACCTGTCATTCATCGTCAGTGTCTTCTTGTACGTATTTATCAGTACTATTTACCTTCCTGGCATGCATTAATCAACTGTGTAGGCGTGGCAATCCCATTGCGAGGGAGATACTGTACACAAGAAACAAAGATCAGAAAGAAATACTTCTGATAGTCACTCTAACATACACCATGGTTAGCAAGAGTGTTTAATCCAGGACAAGGTCCTCGGATATCGCCTGGTCGAGGGTCCTGGTATGGATGTTTGTGATCATTCACCAGCTTGAGGCCTGTATCCTTGATTGGTTCAGGAGGATTCGGAATATCACGATGCTTGAGAATATGCAAAACAGCATCTAGCTCCTTCTTGGACAATCCTGCAAGTGAGCCGTATTCAGGTAATGCGATGGTAGACGAAATCAACGAGGTAAGGGTGAGGGTCACCAGAGTGGTAAAGGAGACCATCTGAGAGTTACTTGAAGGTGGAATATCGGTAGTCAACGAGTAGGGCCCTTTTATATGCCATAGGAAATCCAATTCCTGAGGTTGTTTCGCAGCTGAATACAGGTAGTTTAATCGACATAAAGGGCATACGATCAGCCATCAAGATCTCATAGCTTTTTTGAAGTTGTAGAGCCTCTACGATTATCCGACCACGTCGTTGATCACCGCCCATGCAACGTCATTACAACCAAGGATTTTGAAACATCCTCACCATGGTAATGTTCAGATACAAACGCTAAGTAGGAGACCCCACCACCAATAGCGCTATGACTCGAGACGTAATTTAGTACCTGAGTCCTTGAGAGGCTATGTTTTATCTTACATGTTCCATCCTCGAAATTCATACTGATTAATTAGTTGTAGGTGCTGTGCATATTCCCGGAAGAGATTAAGCATTCTATCACATGACACCCAATACTAAAATCACCAAGGCCCCATGAAGGAAAGACCGACCTGATTTAGAGACTCCTATAGGGTGCAAGCTCTTGTGGGCTACCCGGAATCTCGTCCGTGTCACTGCATACTAGTTGGTTCACCTGGAATGATCCGCATTATTGGTGGATCGAAAGCTGTGTAGTTTCATTATGCAAGATTCTAAAAAACAACAAAAATACTATCAAGGTGTAGCCCAGGAGCACAAGCAACCCATTCCTTCACTTCAATTGTCTCCTCCTATACGAAATCATTCGAGGGGTCCCAGGCGTTACCATCATAGTCTAAAGAACACTAAGACCCTCTGAAGATCAGAGGAAACAGACACTTACAGTGAAATCGGGGTCAGGCACCCGGTCAATCTTGACCACCATATGCCTCACAAACGTCGCAATAATCGTTCCCAATTGCAGATATGCAAACTGTTCACCAATGCAACGGTGCTTGCCAGCCCCAAATGGCTGGTAAGGACTGTCTGTGCCTTTGCTGACAGCACCAAAGCCGTAATCAACTTTCTCGCTATTTGCACCCTCATAGGCCTTGTAAGCCTGAGCAGCGACACCTTCAGGATCGCTCCACCTCGCCGGCTCCCATTTGTTGGCGTCCTTCCAAATTTTTGGATCTAGCTGGCTGATGAGGGGAGAGGCGAGGACGTAATGACCTTTGGGGACGACATAAGTGTTGTCTTTTCCGGATGCGAGAGTAGAGGGAATGGGTATATCATCACGGACATGTCGGAGGATACTGTGAATGGGTGGGTGGACGCGAAGAGTTTCACGAATAATAGAGTCCAGAACGGGGAGTTGACGAAGTTCCTCGTAGGTCATGGAACGGATAGACCCGTTGGGGTTGCTGAAATGTTTTACTTGTTCTTGGTAAACGGCATCACTGTGACATCGTCAGGATGAGTACAAACGGATAAAAGAGGAACAAGCCTTACGCAACATCGGAGCGATCAGCAATATGAAGCAGAGCCCAAGCAGCAGTAGATGAGCTAGTGTGTTGACCGGCCATGAGCATTGCGATCATAAGGTGAGCGATCTCGTGATCTTGGAAAGGCCGTCCATCACGATACTCTGTCTGCAAAAGAGCAGTAACTATGTCGTTTGCTTCCTGAAAGAAGTCCATGAAGACACTTCTAAAATTTAGAGAGAAAGAAGACTAACGTCTTCAGTGCTACCATTCCTTCGTTGCTGGACGATCTTCACATAAAAATCGCTCATCTTCTTTTGAGCAATGTCTCTCCTCCTGTAGCTGGGCAACGGCAGGTTTGGAAACAAGAAATTAAGAGGAGTGAAGCCGCCATCCAGGTCATGATAAACGTCAGCATAAGAGCTGTCCAAACCCGCTCGTACTTCTTTACCCTGAAGTGTCCTCGAGGCAGTCAGAATAGTGATGACTTGGAAGACTTTGAGAGCATCGAACTGTCCCCATTCCTCATTGTTGGACTGGAAGACAGAAAAGGCAGGATCTGTTTGTAGAAAATTCTCCACTTCTTCCTCGATCATGCCGACATAAGCTCGCATGTTATCCGTTGTGAAACCGACCTTGGCGGACTTTTTCTGCTGCATGAAGACCTCGTTGGGAACATCGTAAACGACGCCTTTGCCGAACACTGGAGTCGTAAGATGCTGCCGAGGAAAAGAGAGTTTGTATGATTTGCTGTACTCGTAGATAATACTTACGGTATATGCATCCTCTGCATTGAGAACGACTGATTTCCCACCCAACACAAAATCATTACCCTGAGTTCCAAGCGAGACTGTGATACGACGGCCGAGGAGGATAAAGGTGAACACATCGCCATACTTGATTATATTGTCATCATCATGTAGATAAAATGTCTTGATAAATGTTGTATGTACCTTTTCGCGACACTGGGAGAAAAAATTGAGAGGGTCACGACCATATGCGACAGCAGAACCGATGATAGGGAACCAATGGAATACGACAGGTGGCTCATTAGCTTTCCCCGGAATGACCTTTTAAAAACAACATTTTGAGTGATCAAGTACAGAAAATCTCTTGAACTCACCAACTGCTTCAAAACATTAAGCACGACCGCCAAAACCGGTATACTACATAGAGATAATAAAATAGACCTTGCGCTGTATAGGTTTACTTGAGGGTAAATGATATACTCAGACCAGCCGTCTGAGAGAGACATTACGCCATCGAAAACGACAGACATGGTGAAACACGTAGTGAAGGGAAAAGGGCTTGCTTTTGTAATTTTTGTCCTATCCAGAAATAGAAGTCCAAAATCGAACCACATCATTTGATTCAATTTCTGCCGCTACCACGCTTCCGATGGGTTTGTACGCAGTATCCGTTCTGCCGAGGTTTGTTGCAGATTAGGGCGTACAGTGAGTGATTTCCTGTAGCTCTACGGAAATCTGTGTACACTAGAATGCTCCATGCCGGTAAAAGATGAGGCAACTCAAATGACACCTAGCGGGTGATCAACTGCTATAAAAGATGTGCGATACTGGTAAGTTGAATGGTATACAGCGGCTATAAGGAACTCACTTCAGATGACACCTAGCGGATGATCAACTGGGGGACTCACTCAAATAACACCTAGCGGGTGATCAACTGAGGGCTTAGCTAGACTATCCAACTATTTAATAGATGCGAGCATGCCAAATGTGTATGCAACATTTTAGTGTAACATATCTTTGATGTGACTAAGTGGTGTCTCGGAAGAACAAGAATGGAGCCCGAAGTGCGTAAGTCCGCTCAACAGCTGGGCCTAAATCTCCCACAGCTTTTTATGGTTAGACGTATCAAGGGTACATACTATATCCGAAAACCATTGACGCTCTACCATGAATAGCCGAAGGCCATATTCCCAGGGGTAATGCAAATCAAAAAGAGTATTATAAATTTATCTTTCAATAGTTCTTGTCAAATGAGAGAAGCTCGAGTGGATGGATGGTCTCAACATGTCGCACTGCTTCTTGAACTGTCGATTACATATTGAAAATTTGATTGGAGTAGAAACTTGCAGCACATGACATAGTTTTTTGTAGATTTGTAACACGGTGCTCGAATCTATAGTCACGAGACATAAAACGAAGAACCCCGAGTCCTCGCAACCGATGTATGAGAAGTGGAGAGAGAAAGGAAAAGAAGGGACAATATAAGGCCGATGCAAACTAAGTATTGTTTGACCAAGCAAAACATCGTCGGAGCATTAAGGAGCGCAACAAAATCTATGCAATCCTCCGAATGATAGGTAAACTAGCGACAATTGTTTAGGATGTGTACTCTGGTTTCGAAAACACTCAGACCGCAAGGGTAGGGGTGATTGTCATCAGGAAGAATTTTTTTCCAGAGCTCTACGGGTGCGTGATTTAAAATTGTCCTTGAAGTTCCATAGAGAGCCAGACAATCCAAAGTGTTTCAATCAACCTTCTCCTCTGAGGCATGACAGCTGAAGTATCTTTTCTTGTTAGTCCTAGACTTCAGAAACTGATGGCCCTTGTTATGACCAGAGTCGAACTTGGTGATCTGTTGATCAACGCATGATTTGTTGGATGCTCCTCTCAAACCGTCCAAAGATGTGAATTGAGGAGGATGGCTGAAGACAAGAGAAGGGTATTCTTGATATCTTCGTCAATCTTTGTATGAAGAATTCACTGAGCTTTACTGGGATAATTTCAGAATTCAAGTTTGTTGTAGGTATTGAGATTGAAAAATGCTCGAACATGTTTAGCGACTGAGAGAGAATCTGTGATGATAATGACGCGGTTGGTATTCAGAGAAGTAGTCTTGGCAATTTCTAAACGTATGGCAACCAATTCGGCACTTGGTGCTGTGATACGTCTAGACGAAGCTTTGGATGAAATGATTGGACTGGCACATCCTTCGATCACACACCTATCTACCATTCAACTCCATACTCCCCTGGCACTAGGCCTCCTGCAGATATATTAGGCCCTCCCGCATCCTAGAACTAGCTTGCTTGTTGCAGAATAGAAATGAACCAAAAAAAAACAGCACATGACACAGCAATCTGGGGATTATTGCTATGGGAACTATATTTGTCCTAGATTTCGAAAATCCAAGTTTTGCACTATACTACGGAGTTCTTACGGAAGTCTACCCAGTGCAAAATAAACCCACAGATTTCCCAAAGGCCAACTTTTTGAGGAAGTATCCTTTGCGACTATGACTGGGGTATGTATATTACAATTATCGGTGCGGTATGGATATGTTCATCAGAACAACGTTTTTCAGGGGGCAAGTTCCTAACAGAACCACATCTAATTTGCTACCCTCCTGGTTTTGTCAAGACTGAACTGCAAGAGAGGTTTGACACCCAGCCTCAGGTCATCGATCTGCAAAGGAATCGTCGACCCGAGTTCTCCCAGATCCCTAACTCCATCATCCACAAAAAGCTCTTTCAACCCTAACTTCGGTACTTGCACCTGGACCTGTAGATTTCCTGTCAACCTGTTGACCTTTGGCGCCGTGACAAGGTAGCCGCTTAAATCGTGTAGTGGGTCTTCGATCGGTTGATCATTTGCGTCCCTCGGCCATAGATCTCTATTCTTTCCGTCCGCGAATAACTCCCGCCACCTCTTGATAAACAGCAGGGCCCAGTACCTGTTATGACGACGATGGGTACCCTTAATATACTGATCCTTCAATCCTAATGTCATGGCAAATTTCTCCATGTACTCTTGGTCAAACAAGCCAGTCGTCTTTTGACCCTCTTTCTCTTGTAGAAGTGCTCGATGAATCTGCCAATGACTCACAAGATCACCATATCGTCTCAGAGGTGATGTGACACGAGCATAACCATGCCCTTCTGGAACACCCACTCCCCAATGCATTCCAGGCGTCGTGGAGTAATATCCCGGGGGCTGATAGATAACATGTTTTAGTAGACTTGATTCATCGACAAACCCTATGTTATTTCTCGCTTTGAGCAGAAATTCAATTGACTCCTCGGTAGCGGGGATCATAGGGTTGGAGCAACGCCGTAACATGGGTACATTCCGTTCCAAACACCACATAGAGGCTATTCGGGCCGCAAGTTTCATCATTTCTGCTATCGTGTTGCGAGCCCCATTCTGCATATCAGTCTCACTCTCCGAAATAGTATACGTCAGCCGAGGAAAGCCGCGATAGAATTGAGAGGTCTGATTATCCGTGCTTGGGTCGGGAAAGGGGTCCGTGCGAGTCATGATACATTTTGTACGATTGAATGAAAACCAATTCATGTCAAGCCGATTGCGTGTTTGCATATGCGCAAAGTTGAAGAGCTTCTTCAACTCCTGAATTCCTTCGGGGACTAAGGTTCTGATGAGGGGGACCTCACAGGGGCATTACCAAAAGGATAGCTGTAGATCGTCTGACCTATCCCGAGTCCAGCATCCACAGAATCGTAGTCAATGACCTTGACATTCCGTATCAATCCTGCACGAACGGTAAAGTCGAGAATCTTTCCATTTGAGTTAAGCTTGGCACTGAATGTGAGAACATTTTCTGGAGAACCATTCCGGGCTCGCAATCCCAATGAGAGTCCATGAGTCGGATGGTGGATGATGGCCTTTGGAAAGAGAGGATACGACTGAGGGACCAGATACCAAGTTTGATGCTGTGATGCAGCATTCTGTGCGAGGAGGTGGGTTGGAGGAATAAGTGATCCCGGATCAGCGATGTGGATGTGTATCCAAGTGTTCTCGGGCTCAGAAGGTATGGACTCGACAGAGACACCGTCATCAAGCTCTTCCGCACGAACGTCATCAATAACGTAGACCGGCATATCGCCCCAGTCGTGTCGTATTGATGCTAATGGATCTGTTGGGTAAAAGTCTTCAGGATGGACGGGATTAGGATCCTTAGATTTGTTCAATGCTAGCAGGATGTCTTGCTCCTGCTTAGCAAGCAGAGGAGGGTCTGTATCCAAGCGGTTGGTCCGATCGATAATTACAAGGTCCTGCCATGGTGCTAACACACCAATGTCAACCAGAAATTGATGGACGTTATCATCAATGTGAGTATCCGAATCCAGAATGCCAAGGCACTTGAGAATATAGCCAAGATTGACGTTGTAAGGATTTGCCTGAACGGACCGGGTGTGCTTCAATGACGCTTGCAAAAACCGAATGATTGTCCGGTGATCTGCAGACCACTTGTGCTCCGCGGGCACAGCGCTTGGCATTTCAGTCATACTCTCGTTTGCTATTTGCTTTTGCGATTGGGACACTCGCAGAGCTTCGGTGACAAAATTGTCTATCACCGGGTTCTTATCTCTGACCCATTCCTGAACTTGTAGCAAATCCTCTACATCCTCTCGAGGGCGCACAGCCAAAATCTGGGAAAACGGATACGAAGCAGTGGCAACGAATCTGACTGCGTCATTTAACAAGACCTTGTGCGCTGCATAGATTTGTATAGCTGATGGATTAGGGTTGATCATCTTTGCAATCTCCAGCGTGGTGACTTCCGACCAATCTCTAGGATTTTTGGCGCGAACGGTCTCGTAAACTATACTCAATTGTCTTGAGACACCAATCATGGCATTTTCAATCTCGCGCTGAATCTTCCGCAACCGTTTAAGCACCTCAATGCGGGCACTCAGTTGTGAGGGATCGGTAGGGCGAATTTCCATGCCACAGCGAGTTACAAGATCAGCTGGGCAGATGGAGGGAATGGTGAAGAATGAATCCTCTTTGAGAATAGCCCATGACGAGCCCGAAGCAGTCAATACCGACATTTGCCATTGACGATCTTTGAAACCACTGCCGACCACGATACCGGTGTCGGCGATGTCATTTCTAGTTCAAGGACAAGTACTTGAGAAACCGTATTGCATTATCATATCTAATAACTACTTACCGTCTGACTTCGATAAAAGAGCCAAGAGGAGCTTCTGGGATCCAGCTGAACTCTTCGTTTTCAAGCTGTTCCACAGGGACAGCCGCGTCAAAGGCCACTTGTGTAAATGACGAAGGTTCACCAATCAGGGAATCGATTGTCTCAAGCGGTTCTAGCCCCGGTATCTTCTCCACCTTTCGTTTCAACCTCATCTCGTCTCCTCGGAGGGAAGGCATATGTTTCCACCCAAATTTATCTTCTTCTTTCACGGCCGCACGCATGAGGGAATCTGTGAAGCGTTCAAAGGAGTCGCTCTTTCCCGGAATATATATTTTCGTCTTCTTTGCTGGATCCTTCTTCTTCCCAATCTTCCCAAATCTCCCTGTTTTGTGTTTACCATCCGCTGGTGGATTGGTAACTATGGGTGTAGACCCAGAAGTAACTCTGGAACTGGAACTAGCTTTTTGACTAGAAGTAGATGCATAGCGAGCCTGGCTGGAATGCAGGCAACGGGCAGAAACTTGCACAACTGTCTTGTACATAGCAGAGTGAACGAAACCTAAATTTCGCTTTTCAAAATTTGCCACGCTGTAAAATTCTATTTTTAGATAATTCGGTTGAGCCGGCCCGGTGGCCTCGTACTCTTACCACCATGTTCAAACGCGTTGAAAAGCGCTTCAAAAGAAAACAACACGAGGACGAGCTTGGGATTGATGAAGAAATGAAAGATATCCTTGGGCTCAACAACACAGACTCTGATGAGTCGAGCTCTGATGATGACGACCCATTACATGGAGATTTGCTCGAGGATGAAGACACGGAACCCGACGGAGCTGATGAGAATCTAGATTCTGATGCTAGAGAGAACGAACAGGGAGTGGACGAGCGCGCTCTTATAACTGTTTCTGAAGCGTTGAACGATCCTGTTTTCATCGTCTCCCTCGATCCAGACATTAAAGAATGTATCATCTGCCCTGGAAAACTACTTAAAGGCTCTGTCATGGTTGAGAAACATAAATCTTCTAATGCATGTACGCTTTCCCTTTGGTCAGATTCAGGTGCACAACTGATTTGGATACCTGTCCAGGCACATGAACGCCGGTTCAAACAGTTTCAGCACTTGGCTACATCTACGGCCTCGAATGCTAAGGCACAGGTGTTGGTCATGGAAGCAACAGGAGAAAGAAATACTCAAGGTTCCATAATTCCTGGAACATCTAAACGAGCAGAGAAGAAAGTACATCTCCGACCCTGCCTCAAAAACCATGATCACTCACACCTTACTATCCAGCTCATTGCTCAACAAATGCGCAAGATCAAGCGGGAAAAATTTAAAGCTCGTAAGAAAGCCAAGAAGGAAGCATTGGTGAATGACGCAGCAGTAGTTGAGTCAAAGAAAGAGTCGAAGAAGAACACGAAGGATGTGGGGAAAAGAACAGGGAAGCGAAAAGATTGACAGAGAGGAAAAAGAAAGGTAAAGCAATAGAGAGTCTGAAGAAGGCAGAGGCTCCAGCTTCATCGGAGTTACCTGAAGAACTTGCTGATACCAAAAAGGCCAAAAAGCACCATAGTGAAGGTCCTGCTGTGCCGCCGAAGAAGAAGCAGAAAACCTCTAGCTCCTCCGTCATCCCTACAGTCAAAGCTACCGCGCTCTCATCGACCGATAAACCCACGAAAACAAAAGCCAACACACCTTTGACAAAACAGAACCCGGTGTCAGAACCTGATGACTCTCCAGCCGTCATCCAAGAACTCCAATCTCAAGTTAGGGATATTATAAAATCTGCCTCCAACCTTGCCAAAGCCGCCCGTGCTCGTGCTCTCAACGGCGATGACGTTGACAGCGAAAAAAAACCTTCGGCCAAGAAGAAAAAAGCTGTATCCACAAAGATAAGGGCACAGGAGTCCTGATATCTATAGTGGTATTCGGCACTCAATTAGTCAATTGGGCCTTATATCCAGTTTACATCCACTGGAATTGCTTGTCATGCCGCGACCCGTATCCATGCCTTCGTGTGAGACCTGAAAGGTAATCAATCAGGACTTGACGATATTTCACACCAGTTTTATAACCCGGGCTAGCTTCTCTGAGCGCCCGAGCCAAGATCTATCTCTCCAAGAACCTAGAACCTTGATGGACTCAGTTGCTTAACGGTCTCGAAACAGCGTGCATTTAGTCAGACAATGATGAGGAATCCAGGGCGTTGATTGTTCGTAAGGCTCGCTGATGAGGATACAGTAAACAGAAAAAAATTCACATAATCCTAATCTTCGTCTTCAATGGCAGTGGTCTATGAGCGACATTTGGTAAGCCTCTGAATAGATGATGAAGGGCCCGAGAGTGATGGGGTGGAGTCTTTACTAAGCTGGAAGCTCAGTCTGGTGGAGTATGCGTGGACAACACCGGCTGATGATGGCCTGTACATCATGATTTAACAACACTCCAATTCCTGGGTGCATCGCACTGTGGTCAAACCTTCCCATCAATAGAAGCGACGGTATTCACTAAGGCCTTTTAGATTTATGATGCGTAGACTTTACGTCCCTAGATTTTCCATCGAAGCTGAAACCGTATGACCTATTCTTGAGGGTCTGTGCCGAATGAAACTAGATGATATACTATTTAATAGATGACACAGCCCGGGAAACAATGACACGGGAAGTATACAAATTCCTGATGGCCATGAGTCTAAAAATTCATGGGTACCCTTACTATTTAAGATTACAATGCCAAAAGCAAGGCACGGATCATGCTATGTATTTTCAGTGATCACAATCCATCATGATTTTCGATTGTTCAAATCTATTTTTGGTGCAACCCGCGAAGAGTCAGGCATCCAACATGCTTGCCTTTTGATTCAAAGACATTGGCAACGGCCAAAAGACACTTATATTCAGCTGCAGCTTTGGAGAGCATAGTTGTCGTATCAGATCTGATGGTAATAGTATCTACCACCGCCAAAATATTTATCAGGCAAGTCAGTTCATTCGCTCTATTGCCTGCGTTATGCCACGCCGTTAGTCTGCCGTCAGTCTCCACATTGCCGAAAAAAAACTCTAGTCCAGTGAAGGGATCCCAAACCGGCTTGGCCTGCACAAGCAGTATCTTATATCACTCGGCCGGTAATAGATGATGAACGCATATACTCTGACTCATAGCCTGATTGTCAGCCGGCAGAAGAGAATCAATCATGGACCACGTTATCGGCAACCCTGGTACCACGGCATGTATCAATGTTGCTAAGGAGCCGAACATGGGATCAAACTCAGAAATCCAGGAGGACGGCCAGCCCATGTAGATTTTTCTGCAGTCGTACGAGGAAGCGCCTACAAGGCATTTCTGGATCCATGTGATCTCTAGATGTCGTCTTCCAAACAAATTTTCATTTCTCTTGTCCGATGTTTGAGGAATTTTCGGAGTTAGTGCTGATCACGATGGCCGTCACTTTTGCCATTGTTGTTATTTTCATTCGCGTTTCAATCATGATGTTGGTGAATTGAATCCAAGGCTCACCGAGCCCCAACAAGTCAGGGGCGGATAATCGGAACCCCAAAACGTGGTTGTTCTGGTGATGATACTTAAAGGGAGGTGTCATCTTGAAACACTGAGTACGCAGGGTGCACATGACCCAAGTGGCCGCTGTGGTCGACTCCTCCCTATCTTCCAGCTCTTCGATATTGGATCTCTGGATTCACGCTTCAGACTCTTGTTTATGGCATCAATACCGTCCTTTTCCTCACGTTATTATGGGTCCTCATTCTTCATATCCTGAAGGGCGTGCCTTCAAATCGGTTTCATCGGCACCATCGTTTCCAGAATTGCATCTTCCTGGTTTATATGACCGGGATGTTTGCCCTCTCATCTGTTTACATGGCATATCAAGGCCTAATGATAGATGTCATGTGGTTCCGATATCTCAGCACTCCAGACACCCCAAAGGATATCTTTGAAGATTCAATTCCAATACTGAGAACATGCAATGCGATATTCATCCTGGTAAATTGGGGAACGGTTAGCCTTTTTGTGAGTTCTTACATGAACGAAACCTCATCAGGGCATTTAATCCTCAAGTGATTCAGCTATGGCGTTGTTTGCTTCATTACAAGGTCCGCTCAGTGTTTCCCTGTCAGGTCATGAGTTTGCCCTATCTGTTGTTTGCATCTGACATTGGTAAGATCTGAAAACCTCTGTGGATATCAAAAGTTGACGACCTTTCTCTAGCAACCGGTCTGCTGCGTATCATATACGAGTCAAAACAGTCAAGAGTCAAGAAGTGGTCTTTGATACACTGGAGCATCGCGAGCGCTCTTTATTACCTACTCTCACTCCTCATCGTCACACGAATTGTCTATCAACGGCGTATCATTGGGCGGGAATTTGGAAAATCCGAAGTGCGACACTTTACAAGCTGCCTAACTATTTTCCATGAGTCAGGGGCAGTAGTCCTCGCATTTTCGACTGCATATCTTGTCGTTCTGGCGAGATTTCACAGCCTCATAAATCTTTTGCAATCAACAACGCTGCAGATCCAGGCGAGTTCCTCTTCTTGAATTATATCCTCGGTGATGGTAATGGATAGCCTCAGGTCATGCTTTCGTTGATCATCGTACAGCGTGTCGCCGTAGGTAAGGCATGGTCAGGGAAAACAATCGATTGTATCCTACACTCAGAATCTAGACGTGAGTCAAGGCATGAGGAAATATCCACCATGGGGTTCAATCCGAATACGCAGCTTTCGTGTACACAGAATGATCCAGAGAGCTGTCCAGATACCAAAGCACGGCATGACCTGACAATGGAGATACAGGAGGCAAAATGAAACAAAGTTTAAAGATATGACCGGGTAGTTAATCTCATTGTATACATAAATAATCAGGATCACGAAGGGATTGAGGTTGACACGTATAGCCATCCTCATTCTCTAATCCTTCTTAGAGAGCACATGATAGTTGATGGTTGTAATTAGAATTGGTTCAAGAAGGGCCACCAGGATATTTTGAGGTAAATGTTTCAAATACAGATACCAGATCCTAGGTAAAACTACTACATACACTAGGCACCGAAGAGAAAGCCGGACATAAATAACGGTATCCAAGATTTAGAGCATCAAACGAGGCTCTGCAGTACACGATCTGTCATTTCGATTACCTATAAATCCCAACACGCTAGCACTCAAACATTTAATCATAAAGCTTGAAATCAAGGACTCACCTGATGAATGTCTGGCCGCTCCCAGGGGTTGGGCTTCAGCATTGCATCAATCAACGACTTCAATCCTTGTGAGTAGGCAGATTCTGGGTGTTGATATCGGGCATTGAGCACTGCCATTGCTATGGAGCCACCCTGTTCTGTGGTTTGGGTATTTTCAAATGGCGAATGGGAATAAGCCAATGCATATAAGGTACAACCCAATGACTGTAGACAGCATATTACAGGTGATGATCCTAGGTGAGAGTGGTCAAATGAACTTACCCATATGTCTACCTTCTCATCCAGCATCTGTCTAGTTTTCACATCAAAGAGTTCTGGAGCACGGTATGCCATTGTACTCCGCTCCGCAGCAATATCTTGCTGCAATAGTGCTTGAGATCTGTTCTCGACGTTAATTCTCGCCTTCATCGTACTTCCAAAATCCATGAGGATTGGAGTGGCACCATCGTCCGTAATCATGATGTTCCTGTAATGTGTTGTTATCCTCAAATATTAGAGGGAGTGCACAATGTAGAAGACCTACCCAGGTTTTAAGTCCCTGTGTGCGTATGGCACAATTGCTTCATTGTCAATTCTATTACTCGAACCGGTAGTTTCGACCGCTTCCTCGTCACCATCGAACACGATGTGTCCCTCTGCGACATTTGATTTTGTGACTAGCGGCACTGATGCCGCGTCGTATGAATATCCACCATCTGCGTCGCCTTCTGGATGTGGGAACCGTTCATCTTGGTCTTCATCGTCAGAATGGTCGGTTTGCTTGCGCCTCTCGGAAGGCGGAGTACTGGAGGATGGAACAAACTCATTTTGTCTCGGAGAGGAAGAAAGGTTGGTAGATCGTGAAGGAGAGTAGGAATGCATCGCTCGTATGGCTTCACAAGTTCCTCTAAACAGGTGAACCATTTTTTGCTCAGGAAAACGTTGTCCGTTAACTACATTAGCATTAATAGCGTCTTGAAGGTTTCCACGCTACTGTCAAAGAGGAGAGTGCGTCAGGTGATGCTCAGAAAATATATAGAAGCCACTCGCACTTTGTAGAGGGGAAGAAAGAGATAAACGATCTGTCCTTCACCTTCGGGATCTTGAACAACTGCCGAATCCTAGGGGACAGATCTTATCAGACCTGTACTTGCTTCCAAAAGCAAGAGAGGAAGCACACCAGTATCCGAATGATGTTTGGGTGTCTACAAGCCCATTAGTATCCCTTTGGATCACACATGAATTTTCACTCCTACCTGAACCGTCTATAGGCTTCCACCTCTCTCAGGGCTTCTTTCACGCCCTCTCTTCCAGTCGGACAGCGAATCTTTTTTAGCGCAAATTGTCTCTATAATTTTGAGATGTAATATAGACCTCTGGAGATTGACTAGTCACGGACCCCGCTATGTTCATCTTGTGCCAGATACACAAAGGAGAACCCGCCCTCCCCAAGAACCTTCACAATTTTGACTGGGGACCTGTGAGTTATGTTTGCCGCACTCAAGTCACAGACTCAGATAACTTACAGGTTCGCCCGTTAATCTTGACTGACGGTGTCCGTTGACACAGACACGAAGACAGTGCCCAAAGTGCGTCCCGAACCTGATCCTTGAATGTGTCGATTGCGCTCATTAGCTGAGGCGGTAATGGCATTCTCTGTTTTAAGTCTGGGGCTCAGAGAGGGATAAAAGAGTATAGCTCGTGCTAGTGCTTGCTGCAGCTCATTACAAACTGCGGGCAGTGACACGCTCCGTGGGAACAAAATAGTTAATTGATCGGAGCAAATCTCTATACATTTCTTTGAAACCTCTGACAGGTCCTCTTTCGAAACAACAAGCGGGCTCTCGTGTCAGGAGTAGCAAATAGAGTCACCCAATGGATATCTGATTTTTTTCACCTGTCAGTGCGATGTCGTAATTCAACAAGATGTGCGCCAGTGTGACTTTGATCTCGTAAGCAGCAAAAAATCTAGCCCAGGATGCATCGATGGTATGTGTTAAAGTTATGGAATCGGCAACTCACCGACCAGGACACGCGTGCTTCCCTACTCCCCAGAACAGCCAGTTGGAAGCCTGAGAGGAAAACGCATGTTTCACTTGATGTTCGTCCTCTCCTTCATCTAGGTTCGCTTTCCGAAGGCTATAAAATCTGAAACCATCAAATGTACCTGGGTTGTCGTAGAAAGTCGCATCTCTGTGGACTGCATCACTCAGAACGGATATGGATGTTCCATAGGTCAGGGCTATTACATTGGAAAATTTGAATCCATTAGGATCAGTGACTTTGCGCATGCTTGTAACTGAAGATGGACAACCGTTAGTTTCGAGAGCTGTCTGTCTATTGGTCTCGTCATATCTAACCTCCACTTAAGCTAGTGAGTCTTGCAGACTCCTTGATAAAGCTGTCCAATTTGTACATTTTTGCAACGGTGCTCTTTGTCCAGTCCTCTGAGACCGTTATATTTTGAGCTTCCTCTCGCAGAGGCTTTATATACTCAGGACGAGCTGCAAGATCAAGCAAGAAACTTGACATGGTCTGGGTTCAAACATCAGGAACCCGCAAGGGATGTCGCCTATCATACTTACCATTGCCGTATTATGCATGGTCACGAAATTAATAAACAAAACTCTCATCGCGATATTGTCAAGCCTTGCGTCTTCTCCTTGAGCCTCGTCTATAAGCCAACTCAACAGATCATCCTGAAACATGTCCGTCGACCTCGGAACATTCACTATCGGCCATGTCATGCACTCACTGGTTTCCCAGGCCAGTCTTTGCCGAACTCATCGATCATTCTGACTCTTTCCTCGATAATAGGACGAAGATGTTTCAGGGCCAATCGCCTATGTTTCTCATAGGAGGAAAACCAAGGTCCAATAATACTGTTTCTATCAATTTAGCCGGGCTCTTCGACACGAATCCCTAGAACTCACGGACGCAAAAAACTGGGAAGCAAGTTTATAATAGCACCAGAGGTCACAACGCTCCTCGCAAATCTGATACACAGGTCTAGGAAATCTGGATCCCGGCATAATGGAAAGCCCACGAGGATTCGACAACTCATCCTACCGGTAAGCCTCACAGTGATATCCCAAAGAGGCACCTTCTTCCACTCTAACTCTATAGGTAAAATTTTGAAGTTATTTTGCAAGTTGAAGCGACATACCTCTCTCTGTTGTTTGGACAAGATCCTGCATTGCTATGACACATTCATCGTGCAAGTCTTCACTTATTCACCCCAAGAATTTGTCATTTAATCAGTATCGAAGATTAGTAAGAAAAACCCACCAATACGGTCCAAACGACGTCATCTTCGTTTTGAAGAATTTGAGGTGATATTGACTGTGTTCAAGGTTTGATTTCACCGTATAATCAAACCTCATTCGCTGACGTTGTTCCAAAGAAAATTCAATAGGTAACACATCGTTTACACATGGGATATTAGCCCTGTATGACTGACTAATTCGAAAACAAAAACAACTCACCTCGCTGATCTCTTCCTGGAAACTAAGTTCATGGTCCCCTGCTCGTCTCAGATCGTCGACTAACTTCTCTCCGGCGACAAAGTGTTCCCACCGATCAAAGCCAGGTACTCTGAATATCCCTACAGGATTCAAATCATATCCATTTTGAAGAACCCTACGGCCATTTGTGAATAATCTAATCACAGAGAACCACGACATAAACCATCCAGAATAACCGATCGTCGGCACTGCCTGCTCAAGCTGTGAATCCAGTCAGTGCTCGTCAACTCGAATAGAATTTTGTCTACGGGGGATTGATGCTTGTCCAGATGCGTTTTGCATACCGAAGCTACAAGAACGACAAGCGCAATGTAACATATATGCTCATTTGAAGCGAATTTTAGGAGGGAAGGGGAGATCATGCAGAATCAAAATTGATGTGGCACAACTGGCTTTCTATCTTATATAGTGTTTCTCCATGCACTTCCAAGGGACCTGTGTTCTAGCATCTAAGACATCGGCTTCTAGTACAGGACCACCTTTATCCTATTTGCTAAACGATATCAAATATCAATGATCCTCACATTCTATTAAATCGACCACATGGCCTAGATGCTTCTCTGTCACAGGTGGCATTGTAGCTCGTTCTCACTCGTCAGAGTTTCTTTTACTGAGAAGGCTACAATTGTGCCAAAAAACGAGCCACTTACTACTTGAGTGTAGACGATGGAGAAGCTCTTTACTCTATGGGTTGTGGCGTTATAAACCTTTCAATGATCATGCGGACATAGATCGCTTCAATTTAGTCCGCAATAATATCTTTCTCGTAATATCCTTGGCATATCGATGAGCTAGACTGGTGCCTAATCTTTTTTGACCTCTTTAATTAGAAGCCTTAGAGGTCTTCCTCCAGGTCGCTCTCTCAAACGGTGAACTCTCTGAGGGCGTACCTATCATGAGTCACACCAGACATGGCTGCTCGAAAGAAGAATCCACCAAAATATAATGTCAATGACTCCAAATTTGGATTCCTCTGGGTGACACTCTGGCCTTCCAGCCGCATTAAATCAAAGTGGATGAACCTTTCTCATTTGAAACCCTTCGTATTCGGCGAGACATGGCTATCGACACATTACCGAGATATCCCTCCCACCGATATTCATAAGTGGAGATAGATGGCCTTGCTCGAAGCTATTGCAACATCTGTCCAAAGTTTACCAAGCAGACCTTATGCGCGGACGAGGAATGGGTTACCACGAAACCGCAAATGCAAATATACTAACGATGGGAACGCATCAAAAGTACTTTGACACAACGCCTTGACCATTCCACCGTCCACAACTAAATCTGTCAGACTCTTCAGGGACGGTAAGGATCATCTTGTGGCTGACCCAATGAGCCACACCAGTGAACCGTGTTTCTCGGAGATTCTGGTGTCTACTTACAAACTCGGTAACGATAATGGCCTCCTCTGTTACTCGACGCTTCCTCCTGATTTGACCATACTGAGTGAGAGCGGCAGACCATATACCCTCAAGGATTGGCCAGTCATCCCATAGATTCATCTCTGGACAGCGTTCATTAAAGGCCAGTTCCCCGGGGACAATGTCTGATAAGCATCTCTTGTAATGGGAGAAATGCAATTGACATTGGCAGCTGTCCAGATCTGGCCTATACCAATACACCAACGAACAAGTTACGGAGAGATTCAGTTCGGGGTGCTGGAATATCGAGCGCTGCACTAAAAATAAGTTAGGATTTTATTTCCTGATGATCAGATATATTATTTTATGGTAGTTGAAGATAAATACAAGTAGTTGAGAGGAGACTCGTTGCACTTTTCCAGCAAGTTTCTGCTCCCCCTTCCTCTTCTCATCTTAACTCAACATAGGGAGCTCCCTGGGATGGTGATATTTATACGCACCGTGGGTTGTCAATTGCGATCCGGTGAGACCATGAAAGATAGCCAGTTGAGATGAATCGTCACAAATCGGTCCTTGTGGCACTAAATATGCTGGTAAAATGGGTCAAAGGTACGTAACGACTATCAGGCTCAATAATCAGATTATGAGGTCTACGTCGAAGACCAACGTCTTTGTATAAAGGACAGCTACAAGGTCACCTCGAATAAGCTTCCTCCAAACGAGGAACAAGTCAGAGAGACCTACTTCTTGTGAAGGCTTGTCCGAATTTTATCAATTGGTGCTTTCTTGCAAGATCTGATCATGGTCGCCAAGAAACCTTAATTTGACAATTGGATAACGGTGTTTGCAGAGGGGCTCTCTGTCATAATAACGTCCATCCCAGGTATCAACCTTGTTATTAATCAAGCTCTCTTTGAGGCCTAAGCTGTACTATCCTGTTCAGATTGCCTATCCATTTCTCAGGTTTGACACATTCTCGCCTATCGTTTTCAGACAGTCTAAAAGGCAGAACAATTTTCTAGGTGAATCTCTTCTGAAAAAAAGTGTGCAACTGATAAGAGATGCGTCGTGTAGCAATAAAATTCAGGAGAAGGAACTTTTGAGTTTCATACTTGTCCCAATAAAGTGCAAGCTCGTATATGATGCCGTCAGGAATTGACCCTTGTTCAAGG
Organism: Leucocoprinus sp. KB1807203; assembly: GCA_019327925.1. NCBI lineage: Eukaryota > Fungi > Basidiomycota > Agaricomycetes > Agaricales > Agaricaceae > Leucocoprinus > Leucocoprinus sp. KB1807203. The sequence continues at coordinate 123,367 of JAHTMQ010000192.1, forward strand.
TTCCTCGCGTGAAGTTCTTGACGCCGTAGAGAGAGAGAAAAAGATTATATATTACATAAGTAGAACAACAAACAAGTCCGCGTCCGTAGGTATTTACTTCGATTCGCAGCAGGAACTCATCCTGCTTTCTAGTTTACCTATCTGTTTGAACACCTCGATACTTTAGCCGAGGACAAGACGCATCTCCAACAGGTTTCCTACCTCCTCTTCTCCTTTTGCTCGAGTTTCTCAACCACTCCATGTCAATGCATTCCGTCCACTTTCTGCTGCGCCTTAAATCAGAGAGGTCCATGCTTGTTGCCTTCCTTTGCGGTGTCCCAATTACCGCTGTAGGCGATGGCACGCATAGATTCTTCCTATGTTCGACCTATTACCCATCCATCTGTCATGTCTTACAGTATAGGCTCATAGCCATGAATGGAATTCCAGTGCTCATCTGTGAGATCTGTTATGGGAGTCCCATGTTCTCGAGCCAAGGTAGGGGTAATAGTGTGCCAACTCTGTTCCATCTCGTATGAACGCTATGTATGCGTCGTCTCCTTGACTCAGAATTTGAGCATGCAGATGGCTATATAGAGGTCAAAGAGATGTATTTTGTGTGTGGATTGACACCGAAGAGAAGTAAGTTGGTCTCGGGGGAATGCTCAATCAGAGCGGGTGAGAGGGCAATTCTATTCATTTGGGACGTTGGAAGCTTGACAAGGAGTTGGCCTGTTGGTACATCCCAGACTCGGACATAAAAGTCTTTGACAGACCAACTTGCAAAGAGTTTTCCGTCGGGTGAGCATCCAGGTAAGGGATCCTTGTCAAATCTGGGAATATGCACTTGATCGTCAAAGCGGACAGGGTAAAACTGGGTAGTGTCGTGATCCCACAAATAACATGCAACGGAGCGAGATAGAGGCACGAGGACGACGGTCGAAACGTTGGGTGCTAGAGAAATGCGCGAGTATTCCCGAACCTTCAAGTCTGAAGAATACGTGCATTCAAAACCTGCGGGATACTGCCAGCAGTAATCCTGAGTAATCACGTGAAATGGCGTGTACAGGTCGTTGTATGTTTGGAAAGCAACCTTCCTGATCTGGACATCTTTTCTCAGCCCAGGACATTGTATCGCGTGTAGTGATGAGTGACTCAGATATGAATAACGCCTGATCTTCATCTGGGGAAAATGCAATCTCCATGTCATCGGCAAAATTCATGCGCGATACGACTTCCCCGGTAGTTGTATCCAATATTCCGAGATCGATATGAGTTCACAGCCAGCGTCTTTCCAGAGCGTGAGAGTACAGAGGGTGGGAATCCAATTGTGTATCATCACAGCTGCTTCGATCATTGTCTGTGTCATAACTTTGTTCATTATCCAACCGGGTGGGAACAGACATCAATACACAGCGTATAACCCAGTATCACCGTCACTTGAATCAAATTGTACCGGCAACCACAGCCCAGATTGTATCATTCAGTTATCATGGCAGCTAAATGAATATGATGAGATTTACCTTACCAGATCACCCAACAATGAACTGTATAACAAATCTCTGGAAATAAAATATGATCTTTCCTCGACCTTTGACGAGTATTTAGACAGCTATGCACTATGAGTTCGTTCATCAATCTCAACCAAGCCTCGTGCCGATGACATATGAATCCTCATTTGAGAGACCAGCTAACGCAACTCTCAACAATTTATGCATGGAATTAAATATCCACAGTTATTTCCGTGAATGCGATTGCACGGTTCAAAATGTCAGCTATGCTCCAAGTTTGACAACCGAGGCCGTATCTTTGCTCGTGCGATGACGATCAGCTGGCCTCAGGGTAATTATAAATAAATTCAAGCCCATTCCCATAGCCACAGATATATCCTGCTCGTTTTCAGACAAGATTCGCGGCATTGACAGATGCGGGGAGTGTCAGGTGCTCCTGACAATCATGACTAATGAGTCTTCTGTCGTATCAGATGACTGTAGGTCGCTAGATGGGGGGTGTAGATTCCGCTCAATGACCCAGGCTTTGTCAGACCAAGCATCTGTTTCTACAGAAGGGGTCATTCGCACATAGCCAGCAGCTGAAAGTAACTCATCCATTGGAGAGTACGTCATTGGCTTGACAAGGGTCAGTGACCCGATGGTTAGTACATCACCCAGCATAAGGAGCTTCGCCTTGATAAGAATACATCAAATATTATCAGATGGCTAGAAGCATAACCTTGAATCTAAAATTTTTTCCCCAACCTTGGTCTCTGCTCGTAAATCTAAATACCACTTTTTCAATCTTCTGTCTCATGTCATAGTTTTCGCCCTCGAGAATGATCGGTGGTCGATATGAGAGTCCATAGTCATACATTATGGTATTACATGTCGCTGAGGGATCACACATGACTATGTGATTTCGTATGATATGAACTTTTGATATCGTTACAGTTCAGACAGACATGTCTTCTCCTATTCGAAGGAGACACGATTCTCCAGGTGCATTATGTTGCGTATGGTGATAGAATAACTGACAAGAAGCCTCGATACCCGGTCATCATCTGGAGAAAACGCACACTCTATGCCACCTTTGCACTCAATAATGTCCGCACGCGCCTCAGTTGTATCCAGGAGTTTGACGTTCTCAGACGCCATGATTTTGTAGCCACCATATTTCGAGGGTGAGATCACGGATATCGATATCATCTTGAATAACCGTAGTGACAGACTGGTTCGCAGGTCCAGAATCAAGTGTAGACATGAGTGTTAAGACGAGAACATAGTTCATTATCATGTGATCCAGTAAGGTAAATCTCATCATACTTGTCTTCGAAGATTTAGCTGCCATGATAATCGAACGATACAATCTGAAATGTGGTCATTAGGACAACTACTCAATTCAATGGATTCTCTGTACCGGTATTCCCACTTTTCGCTGTCTGGATCGAGTTCCCACCCAGTTCAATTCTTGGGACAGTGATAACTGCTTCGATCATTGCCTGTGTCACAGCTTTATTCTCAGCGTGATAACATCTCACACTCCCTTCTCTCTCTCTCCAATAGTTGAAGTAATGGCAAGTTCAGTTGAACCCTTTTTAGTACAAGCCGTCCAAGTTGTCGGTGAGTGCTATTTTATTCGATCGGCTCAGTATATCAGGGGCTAAATCGACATTCAGAACTCATTGGAAAGATTGATAATTTTCCACACTCACTGATTGTCAAATGTTCTGACAACGTCAATTGTCTCCTTAAAAGAAACTTGGACAACAGCAGCAGGGGTGAACAACATTTGAAGCTCACCCGAAACAAGTGGTAAGTTGAGCTTATTGTGCTTGAGCAGTTTTACATGTTCATGTGGTTTAGCATGCTTGTGGAAGGAAGTGAACTGGATATTGAATTACACAAAAAAAATTTTAAAATATGGAAAAAACTCACTCGCGAGCCTGGTTCAGAGGAGGGACCGATGCCTAAAGCTAATATCAAGTTCGATGACTTACATAAACACCTGTCTTCTAGGACAGGAACGAACCGTGGGTGGATCTTTACTTTGATCACACCTGATTTATTCAGAGGACCTTAGTCAACTTCGAGGTGAAATTTGATAACCCAATTCAGGGATTACAGCTGTGGCTGGCCATCGAGGTACGCTGTCATTATTGTTGTTATGTTGATTTCCTTTTTACATACAATGATAGAGTCATGACATCGATCTGAACACCCTGTATCCACAGACTAAGGAGATGGTAGTTGAATTGAACAATTTGCACTCTATTCTTCATCGTTCTGCTTCTGCAAGTGATGTTGCTCGGATGTTTATCGATCTAGGGACTGCAATCAGCAAGGTGATTGACTGTTGACTAGTATGCCCGTATGTTGTCTGACTTGAAGCAGCTGAATCCTGTTGCACATGCCGTACTCTCTGGTATACAAGTCATATACAACGTTTGCTCTTTTTATGTTTTCGACGTTATAATATGACTGATAGTTCTGGCAGCATTTGGGGACTCAAAAGAAATCCTATGAAGCAATAAAAAGCCTTGCAAATAGCATCCAAGTACTCTCTGGCCAGCTCAGCAAGCTCAAGGAAGTTCCAATCTCAGACGAAATGCGCCGTACTATCCGAGAGTTTCCCGTCATCATGGAAGAAGTGGTCGACTTTATTCGGAGATGGCTGAAAAGCTGGATGTGTATGTATCGATCACCTGGATGCGTATGTAACTAATCAGTTGGCTCCAGTCAAGTACATCTTTGTTGAGTCTCAAAAGGAGAAAGCGATTGAACTAGGGGAGAGGCTCATTGAGTTCAAGGACAAATTCGACCGAGATCTTCTTACGGAGATCTACATAGCACAAATTGAAAAGAAAGAGCTAGACGATCTGAAGCATGCGCTTATGGGAGATAAGCTCCCTCTCCGCGATCCATGCATGCCAGGCACGCGCAATGACATTTTGACCAAGATTGAAAGGGAGGTCAAAAGTGTCGACGGCCCCAATGTGATTTGGGTAAGGGGATTTCCTGGTGTCGGAAAATCAGCTTTGGCAGCTAGCATTGCCATTCGGCTGCGGGAACAACATCGACATGTAATATGCTTTCGGTTCGACAGGACACGATCTACAACCATCACTACAGATGCCTTGTGGCGTGCCATCGCGTATGATCTTGCCCGCCTGTACCCCTCCCTTCGAAAACACTTAACCCAAGGCAGCAGGGAACTAATTTCATCAGACATGGATCAGCTTTTCAAATTACTCATCGAAACACCATTATCCATGCTGAAGAATGTTCCACTTGAGGAACTCCCAGTGATTGTGATAGATGCATTGGACGAATGTGGTGGCCTCAGGCATGACTCCTCGGAGAAAAGAGATCACAGCGCTCTGTTACGCACACTCCAGCATTGGGTTAAGGTAGATTACCTGAAGAGGTTCAAGTTGGTCATTACAAGCCGGAAAGAGAACCGCATCACGAAAATCTTCCCTGAGCCCATCAGTGTCCATATTAATATCCCCTCTGGCAATGATGTCAAACCTGGAGATAGTGCTTCTGAAGACATCAGTATATTCCTCAAGTACCGTCTCGAGAGTATGGGATTGGGAGTCGCATTGATTGAAAAGGCGCTCGAGTCTCTGGTTCCTCGTGCTGCTGGTTTATTTATCTGGGTAACAACTGTGGCCAATTTCCTCGAGCTAGATCCCGAAGGACGGTTTGCCATGCTCGAAAAGGATGGTGGAAAGGGGTTGAAAGGCTTGGACTCCCTGTACTCCCTGTACTCAACAATTGTCAAAGCATCATTCGGACACGGTCTCGTAGAGGAAGAGATCAGGGCTGTCGTGTCCGTTATGGGTGCAATGATTTTTGCCAAGGAACCGTTTGATGACGATGTGCTTATCATGCTTCCCAAAGTTAAGATTCCGGGTTTGGATGTGGACAGGTTAGGGCTCATTAGACAAGGTCTAATGTCAGTCATATATTCTGGTCCTGTCCTTCGCTTCCATCATCGGTCTTTTGAGGACTTTGTATTATCCTCCTTCTTCCTGCAACATCACCCTGAGCTTTCAGATGTTCAGGATCGTGTCTATCATGAACACCAGCTCACTGTGTTATGTTTGAGAACTTTGGTGTCATCCAAGCTCCACTTCAACATGTGCAGTTTGGAATCTTCTGTCATCAAGAATATGGATATTCAGGCTACTGCGCAAACCATCATTCCTCCTCTTGTTTCGTATTCATGTCGATATTGGGCTGATCACCTCATTCACACTCCGTCTGATGAGACATTGATCGAGGCTGTGAAATTCCTGATGCATGAGAAGCTGTTGTTCTGGATGGAGACGATGAGCCTATTGGGAAAGGCTTATGAAGTGGCATTGATTCTACGAAGAGCTTTATCATGGAAGGTGTGTCTCAAATTCATTTCCTCCAACACATTTCTGATGTTGGCTGGCCAGATACTCGACCCTGATCACGAAGTAACATTGTTCATTCGTGATGCCCTCCGATTTATTCCTGCTTTCATTATCCCAATCTCTCAATGTCCCCTCCAGATCTATGTTTCTGCCCTCTCCTTTGCACCCAAACAATCTCTTGTCGCCAAACAGTTCTGCTCGAGGTTTCCCAACACTGTTGTGGTCACTGAAGGGAGACCCAGTCAATGGCCAATGGTGGTATTCACTGCAGAACACCACAAGAATCATGTGCGCTGCTTGGTCTTTTCACCTAATGAAAGGACCTTTGCTTCCATATCAACACTCAATGATATCTGTGTCTGTGACTCTGAAACCGGTCATTGCATTTCAGGCCCATTTGAGCTGCGTTATGATGAGTCTGTATATGATGCCTACTTCAGCCCTGATGGGAATCATGTTCTACTTGAATTCAACACTTATGCAGTAGCCTTGGACATTGAGACGGGTGAGGAGCAGTTTCGGATTGAGGGCAGGGATTTTGCCTTCATTCAGGATGGCAGAAGAATTGCGTCAACGCATTGGATAGACGAAGATGGGAACTCCAGTGCCTGGGGCAACTTGGAACATGAAGGTGTATGGCCAACTCGGATTCTGGTTAAGTTATGGGACGCTAGAAATGGTGCCCTGATATGTGACAGGTTGTTCGAGGTGAATGATGTCGCCCTAACCCGATTGTCTCCTGATGGGCGTTTCCTGGTTGTAGGGAGGAAGTCTGAAAGTGTTATTGAATTATGGAATTTGGAAGATGGCAAGGATCCCCAGCGACTCTCGTATCCTCCTGGCGATCTGTTATCATTCGTCTTTTCTCCAACCAGTGACTCTTTTATGGCCGTATCTCGTAAAAAAGATATTTATCTTTGGAGACTGGACACACAAGAAATGATACCCTTTAGCCATGATTTCGGCCGCAGCTCACATGTTATTCATTCACATCTCACCAATTATCTATTTGTTGAACGAAATTACACAGTGGAGATATGGGACGTCTCCATGACCGGCTCAAAACTGGTCTGGGAAGCCAAAACTCCAATCACTTCACGCATATGCAGTACTCGTCCATCACAAGATGGCCACAGGCTTTTTGTTGGATGTAGAGATGGAAGTGTGAGGATGTGGGAACTGGACCTGGAGAATCTGGCGATGAATCGGGCCGACACTATGGACACTCAAGCTGATACAGATGTGCCAGAATTTGTTGCATTCTCACGATCTGGAAAGATGGTGGCTACAAAATCAAAGCGATCTGACATTATTGAGTTGTTGGATGCAACTAATGGGGAAGTTGTATTGCGTATGAATTCTGCCGATGACATGGAGATTGCATTTTCCCCAGATGAAGATCAGGTAGCGTTTTGGTCTGGTTCCCTCACTACCGTATGCGACATACTGCACCCGGATAGCCGCGTCTCATTTGAACCCTGGCCGGGAAAAGATATCCGGATTAGGAAGGTTGCCTTCCAAACATGCAACGACCTGGTTATATGCGCCTTATATAATGACTCAGCATTACTGCAAGTTTGGCATCAACAGGATCCCGTAGGCTTCGAATGCACATATTCTTTAGACGTCAAGGTAGAAAAAGACTCGTACCCACTCCTGGCACCCGATGGCCTGACTGTCATCATTGTGTCTGAGTCTTCCTCCACCAAATGTTATTCATGGAATTATGACACTTCCCAGTTTCGTCCTGTCGACTTTGATGATCAAGGTTATGTTGACTGGCCAAAGTACGCACCTGACGGGAAAATATTCGCATGTTGGTCTCGCGACGACTCTTACGTCCGAGTCTGGGACACACGAACCTGCCGACTCATTTCCAAGTCTCAAACGTCTGAGGTGGATGCAATGGCTCTCTCACCTACTCTGATTAAAAATTCCCCTGACAAAAGACTCATGGCTCTTTGGTTCAAATCTGAAAACACAACACATGTCCTTGATGTCTATACCAGCCGTCTGTACGCTAAAATAAGGGGCCAAGGAAGCGCAGACATGGCGTTTATACGAGATGGAACAAATTTGGCGAACTATTCCTCTGACTTTGGCTTGAGAATATGGGACATAGTGGATCTCACGGATGAGCACTGGAATTCCGCTCATGGATATGAGCCTATACTGCAAGGCATGACAGATGGATGGGTGATGGGTCGGGACAATGAACAACTGTTTTGGGTCCCAGTCGAGTATAGGGTCAATCTATACGTGCCATCACCTAGAGTGGTACTCGGGATAACAAGAAAGAAGGCAACGAGCATGGACCTCTCTAACTCAAGGCTTGGGAGAAAGTGGACGGAATGCATTGACAAAGAGTGGTTGAGAGAACTTGAGGGAAAGGAAAAGGAGATAAGAAACCTGTTGTAAAAGTACGTCTTGTCCCCAGTTCAACTTGGAGATGTTCAAATGAATAGGTGAACTGGAAAGTAGGACAAGACTCATGAGCTGCTCTACTCGAGTCTTCGCCTGTGTTTCTCTCTGTGTCTCAAAACGCGTTTATACTCGAACGAGTCTGATTGTCCAGACAATTGTCTATATCAATTCTATCGAAGTAATTAGAGTAAATTATTAGGTGTCTATTTAGAAGGAGGAAAGATGTATATGAACAAGTGTGCTTTCGTATAAATTTAGTCATGTAGTGTGCAACAGTCCAGGCCTCACATGAATATGAAGAAAAGTGAACAAAAAGATAAATTGCAAGCAGCAGAGGCAGAGTAACACCGACAAATAGACCTTTGTTAACCTATGCTCCCTTTACCCCAGTTGCAGAAACTTGACAGAATCAAGACGAGGTAATCTCAGAAGTCGGACACACTACCCTCGGGGTGAAGAAACATGGAGGGAAAGAATATTCGGTGTTTATCTTAGTTGATGATCTCGCACAAAGAAGCTATCATTTTGGTGTATCTTAATCCAGCCTAGGTTTTACCTGAAAGGTGGGGCTTCCAATAACTCAGATAAAATTACTGTTGAAAATAATATATAGAGGGGTGGCTGCTATAGCAGCATAGTGCAGTGGCTGAGCAACTTGCTACACACTCATGAGGTATACACCTGTTTTAATCTTTCAAAGGTTGGTGGGTTATGGTCTTGATAGTAAGGTAGGAAATAGAGATAAGCAAGATTTGTGGGGTTTATAGTGGATATTGTGTTAGAGAAACCTTTGGTACAAAGTACTTGGGTTAGCATTCTAGTAAGAGAATGCCCCTCTTTTATACATTTACTGGAAGACATGAGTCATGTAGATTACATCCTACTGAGTCAGTATTTACTAAGAGCTTTACTAAGGATTTCATTTAACTAATGACTCAAAACTCATCTGACCTTTCCTAAGTCAGATTTCCATGTGCTCATCTCTCTATGATTTGTTCATAATATTAACTAGGGCTTAGGGTAACATTAAGCTATGTTCTATGAAGGTATATAAAGGCCTATGGATATTTAGCTGATATTATACCCAAGACCCATGCCTAAATATAGAGAGATTTTCCTCATCAATTAGTTTATCACTAATCTGCTGAGTGTCAGCAACTGACTCAAGAACCTTAAGTTAGGGGTTAACTCAAGGTAGCACTTCAGGGTCAGAAGAGAACTCAATGGGGTTCTTGCTCAATTGTAGTCTACTATATATACAAGTACACTATTTGTTCTCATCTAAACTACAAGCTGTCTATCAGCTACTGGTTTGACTCCAGTCCATGTCTGTTCTATTTATAGCTTCTTGTCATAGTCAAGGCAACTCATGATAGTACCTCCCTCTTAAAGGTCTTTGTCCTGAGAACTTTATAGTTCATCATATAGGTCCCGTAAATTGCCCATTTTATTTTTATTCCATTCTTCTATTCTACCTTCTTCAAATTCTTGCTTGTTTTCTTCTTCCTCTTCTTTATTTTTTTCTTGGATGATTTCCAAAGTTCTTCATTCTCTTATCTTTCCTTTCTTTTATTGTTTCCAATTTCTTTCCATTCTTCTCCAGTATTTCCTATCAAATCTCTTGTTATTCTATCTATATAACATCTTTGCTGTGTATCTTTCTGGCAGTTCTCCTTTATAGTTTTTCTTGCTATTTCTTTTTTTATTTACCTAATGTCTTCTTCATATTCTTCTTTGAATTTATCCACTAATTCTTGTGCATTCCCCAAGTTTTCTCTTGGCCTCCAAGTGTCTTCTTCTGCTGTATACTCTTTTTATTACACTAGATATCTGTCTTTTTCTCTAAACTTCCTCTTGTTCAATATCTTCTTTATCTCATACTCTTTTTCCCCATCAATTATCACTGGTGATGGCTGTTCTTTCCTCTGGCCCTCTACTTGATCTTTGTACCTATATACTCTACTGACATTGACTACCAGATGTATCTTTACTGTACTTGGCAGATCTAGTTCTATTGTATTTGTTGAAATTATTTTCTTCACTTGATAAGGTCCAACAAATTTCTTTGTCAGTTTTTTCTGATCTCCTTCCCTGCATTTGGTACTTCAAATCCTTTGTGTTTAAAAGCACCCAGTCTTCTATATGATATTCTTCTGCCTTACTTCTTTTTCTATCTGCATACTTTCTCATCTCTGTCATGACTTGGCAAAACAGTTAAGTTATTATTTATATTTCTTTTATTTTATTTTATTTTTTTAGTTGGACTTATTATACAAGAAAAGAGTGTGAAAAAGTGTCATATAACTAATGTTACACATTACAGTCACATATTAAGATGTCACAGTATCATGTCATATGATAGAGTCACATGATGAGTGTAGGAGAGTAGTGCACAGACCATATAGTAGTTATATAAGTAGTGTATAGAATCCAATAGGAACTCTATCAAGTTTTCCTTGTTAACTCAGACTTGGAGTGTAATTAAGTCATCTCAGGCTAAGTTGCTATACTAGAACTTGATTCTATATCCAGAGTACTGTTTATCTTAGATTTTGCTCATCTTTACTCTCATAATCTTTTCAACCCTTGACCAGTGGTCATTATGGTCACTAGTCACCTCCATATATAGCTGGACCCTTGGCTTAAGGGAACTTAATAGTCAGTTAGGGACTATTGGTGGAAGTGTAGTACCAAGCTCAGGTATTGTGTCTAAGATCTGACCTGCTAATTGAGTGGTGTTGCTAGTAGTTACTTGTACCTTTTTGTTTTATAAATCTTATATTGAAGTTGTTATGAGATAGTTTCTAGAAAGGAAACTATTTCCTGCACATTCCTCAATTTAGTAGATAACATCCAGGATTACAATACTAGAGGGATATAAATAGCATAGGAAGACTTATGTAAGATATGTACAGTTATTAGTCAGGGTCATGTGATTGTGGAAGATAGATATACAGACCAACAGATATTTATATAAGTAGTAGAATAATCCAGTGAGGAACTTTATCGAGTTTTTCTTAAATAACCACCTCAGTTGAGCTCTAAGTCCTCATGACTTTTGTCATGACTTGGCCAAACAACTAAGTCATTATTTGTTTTTCTTTTCCTTTTCTTTTTCTTTTATTAGGAAATCAATGGACACGAGAAGAGATGACTCAAAAGAGACACATGGAACTTTGTAAATAAGATTAAATACAAAATGTGTATAAGTAGTATACAGAAAGCAAACAAGAACTCTATTGAGTTCTCCTTGTCAACTTGGACTAGGAGTAGTTCTAAGACGCCTCAGCCTAAGTTCTTACAACTTTACACTAACAGAAGTCTTATTGTGGGCTGTATACACAGAGGAGTAATACTGTATCCTTAGAAAGGCATTTAGATTAGAGGTCCTCTTCTTGGGGTGATAGTATAACCATAGTATTAGAGTAGTAGTAAGTAAGGCAGTAGATGTCTAGCTGGGTGAAGATCTTGTGCCCCAGTAGATATAACATTAGTGAGATTATTTCCCATTCTGACTTCTCTGGAGATATAGTACTATGTCTCTAGATCAATACAACTCTCTTATGAGCAGTATGCTCAATCAATGGCATACCCTCACCAAATTAAGGGCAGAATTAGAAAGAAGAGATGGAAGGAAGTGTTGGAGTTGTAAAAAGTTTGGATACCTAGCCTGTAACTACAGAAACAAGAATAAGAAGGAGAAGAGAGAACTGATTCCTAGAAATAAATTTGAAGTATTGTTAAGTAGAGTAATAAGATGTAGAGTAAGAGAGGAAGTAAGGATAAGAAGAAATAAGATGGTAAAAGAGGTTAAATGCTTTAGATATTGGAGAGTTGGGCATTTCAAATGGGAGTACCCAAATATTGAAGTTGAGAAGAGAAAGAGAGATGAGAAAACAGTGCATATAGCTAGCCTGCAAAAGGCACAGCAAGGAGAGAGGCCAGTATATTTCTTATGGAGAAAGGTACAAGAATATAGTGGCATATGGAGTATGCCCCCAAGAAGTGTAGTATTAGAGCAGAGAGGGTAGATGACCAGGTGGGAAATTGTGACATTTATGAAGTGTGGAGGGTACAACTACAAAGACACCAAAATGCATGAGAACTAGAGACAAGGATTTATCTCTGGTAAACATTTGAGAAATATATAGTGTAGCAGTTGCCTTGAAGCATGGAGGTGGAAAGAGAATACAGCAAGAGAAAGAGGAGTAGTCAATGTAAAGTATAATCAGTATGGAAGAAAGAATATAGTTGAGGGAATATCAGAAGAGAATAGGAAGAGAATTTTGTACCCAGAATATAGGACTAGGAAAAAATAGCCATAGTAGGATTGGAGAATAGTGGTATGCCCTACACAGAGAGAAGTACAGCAAAGCAGTGTACAGACAGGAGTTCCAAGAGGCATAGCAAAAGGAAAGGGTACAGAAAGAGATGTAAGGAGAATGTTTAAAATGCTAAGAGAAGTATAGTTGAATATAGGGGTAGAGAAAGTAGATATGCATGAAGGCATAATAGTGAAAGCACTCTTGGATAGTGGTGTAATAGAAATGTTTATGAATAAAAAGATAGCAGCTAGATATGGGTTTAGGCTACAGAAACTAGAGAGACCAGTAACAGTAAAAAATGTAGATGGTATAAACAACAGTAGAGAAGCAATTACACATCAGGTGGAAGTCAACATATATTATAAAAACTATGTTGAAAGGATGAGGATGGACATATGTGACTTAGAAAGGATAGATGTGATATTGGGCATGCCATGGCTACAAGTCCATAGTCCAGAAATCAACTAGAAGACAGGAGAGGTTAAAATGACAAGATGCCCACCACTGTGTGGGAGAAACACCAAGTTGAAAGAAAAAAAGAAAGTAGAAAAGAAAAGATAAGTGATTACTCTAGAGGAAGAGAAAATTGTAAAATAGGCTGTGGATGATAAAAAAGATTAGAGAAGAGAAGAGGAGGTTAAGGCAGATCATAAAAAAATTGAGGAAATAGTCCCAAAGAAATTCCTGAAGTGGAAGAAGGTATTTAGGAAGGTGGAGTCAGAGAGAATGCCTACAAGAAAAGTCTGGGATCATGCTATAGATCTTAAGAAGACATTTAAGCCTAAGAAAAGAAGAATCTATTCATTATCAAAGGACAAAAGAGAAGAGGTCCAAAAATTTGTAAACAACCAACTTAGAAAAGGGTATATTAGACTGTCAAAATCCTCTCAAATGTCACCAGTATTCTTTGTGGCAAAAAAAGATAGAAGTAAGAGGATAGTAATAGACTACCATAGTCTAAACAACTAGATAGTAAAAAATAACTATTTATTACCATTGATTACAGATTTGATAGACACAATAGAAAGTAAGAAAGTATTCACTAAAATGGACTTATAGTAAAGGTTCAATAATATGAGGATCAAAGAGGGAGATAAGTAAAAGAGAGCATTCACAACATATGTAAAATCCTTTGAACTAATAGTTATGTTCTTTGGGATAACAAACTCACTAGCTATATTTCAGGCAATGATGAATGAAATCCTGAGAGATATGATCAATAAAGGGAAAGTGGCTGCATTTGTGGATGATGTATTGGTTGGAACAGAAACAGAAGAAGAACATGATAAAATTGTAGAGGAAGTATTAAAGAGACTGGAGAAGAATGACTTATATGTAAAGCCAGAAAAATGTGCATAGAAAGTGAGGAAAATAGGGTTTCTAGGAGTAGTAATAGGGTCCAATGGCATAGAGATGAAGAAAGAAAAGGTAGATAGAGTATTGAGTTGGTCAGAGCCAAAGAATGTTAAAAATGTTAGGAAATTCCTAGACCTTACAAACTATTATTGGAGGTTTATTAAGGATTTTGCTCAAGTAGCCAGGCCAATGAATATGTTAACAAAGAAGAATGTAAAATAGCTATGAGGAGAGGAACAACAATGATCATTTGATGAACTTAAGAAAATCTTTATGACCAGACCAGTATTAGTGGCCCCTGACCTTGATAAAGAATTTAGGATAAAAGCAGATGCATCAAATTCTGCTACTGGAGAAGTACTATTGATGAAGTGCTCAGATAGATTATAGAGACCAGTTGCTTTTATTTTAAAATCTCTAAGTGATATAGAAAGGAATTATGAAATATATAACAAGAAAATATTGGTGATAGTTAGATGCTTAGAGGTATAGAGACACTTCCTAAAAGGAATGACAACTAAGTTTGAGATTTAGACAGATCATAAGAATCTTGAATACTTCATGAAAGTACAGAAATTGAATAGAAAGCAAGTAAGATGGGCATTGTATCTATCAAGATTTGATTTTATACTAAAGTATGTTTCTGGGAGTAAAATGGGAAAGGCAGATAACTTGAGTAGAAGGCTAGACTGGAAAGTAGAAGTAGAAAAGAACAATGAGGATAAAACGTTGGTAAAGTCTGAGTAGCTAGAAGTTAGAAAAACAAAAAGGGTAGTGTTATGAGAGCCTCGAGTAGGAAAAGACATCCT